>JAKTWD010000905.1:0-14212 GCA_030581935.1 Metschnikowia corniflorae
AGCATTCGACTATCACAAAATTGACGGCCGTGAACACGTGCATGTTAGGTGCTTCTGCTTAGGGCTTTAACCCAATATCTGAACAAGATGTGCAGCACTGGTTAATGAGCGCCTCACTGGAGAAAGACCTTAAAATACTGTGAAAATCGTAATATAATCGTAAAAATATTGTAAAAATATAGTACAAAAATCTAAGTAAAACGTGTTATGAAAAAATTACGATTTACGAAATTGGGAGTCGTCGTAATCGTAAATCGTAATCGTAATTTTGTAGCGTAAAGACGTAATTTTCATTACGATTTACGAAAAATTATGCCAGCGCGCATACTGATGGTAGCCAATCAAAATAATTCTTCGCAAACATTGTGCTGAGATTGGCTCGTAATCGCAAGTCAACTACAGCAACGGCCAAAACAACAATTATGGCATCCATAACCTCCATTGTGAAAGCATCGGACTGGATTTTGTCCAGGCCAACATTATCCAAAATTGTCGTCCCCGTCGCTAAGACCTTTTGTGCCTATGCTGGTTACAGAGAAATGGGATTGAAGTATGTAATTTCACCAACCCGTCATCTGGTCCATTCCTTGCCATCTTGACACCCAAAATCAATAGTGAACTAAACTAACTCTCAGATTCAACGACTTAATCGCGGAAGAAAATCCTATTGCGCAAAAGGCCATCTCGAGATTGCCAAATGAACAGTTGTACGCCAGAAATTTCAGAACACTTACGGCTCACCAACTTGCTTTGTCACACCAAATATTACCCCCGAACAAGGCCGTTCAACCTGAAGAGGACACTCATTATTTAATTCCGTATATTTTGGAGGCAGAAAAGGAAGCTTTCGAGAAGACGGAGTTGGACCAAATGAAGGTATAGATATATAGTTTTCGATAAGATTTGTTGATTCATTTTCGTGAGTGCAAAACCTATGTAGAGAATTGATACACTGCCATGGTCTAAAACATACCTATTCTATACTTTCTAAGCTGCTCCAACACCAAAAATGTGACAATCGTATGTGGGCCAAGCCTGATAAATGATGGCAACCACCCACGAAACATAAACGCTGGTCCTTCTGTTTGGACCGCTTTTCTCAAGATCGACACGGCTCCGCCACTGTCACCTTTGGAGTTCATGATGCGTGTTTTCACAACGTCTGCTGGTGAGCATACCGTGGTGGCGACAAAACCGGCGAATAAACTAGCACCAAAATGCGTGGACTTTTTTGAGGGGTCCATATGTAAATTTGACACCATAATATTTTTTGCGATGTCATATGTCACCACTTGTGACGCGGTCATGAGCACACCTCTAACTAAGTTAGGCATGATCCCTCTGAAGAGAGACATGACGCCTTCATGCTTTACGATACGAAAGATTCCTTCGAAAGCATTTTTGTAGTTCCTTCGATCTGCAATGGGCAAAGTTGCATCGTTTTGCATTCTAATATTTACAACATCTGAGGGATTTCCAACCAAGCCACCCAAAGCGCCAGAAATCATGGACATCGGTAACAAAGACGCAGTGTTCGGCATTTGAGAATACCTTTCCTGGTAAGATTCTTTCATGTACTCGTAAGCCCCAAACCTTACTGTCGAGTAAGTTGCTTGTCTTAGCAACGACGCCGTCAACCCGGAATAGATTTTGAAAAAACCGTCATACTTTACAATTTGTAGCACCATAGAAAGCAAAGACTGACCAGGATTTGTGGCAGTCTGCAAGCGTACTTTGGCTAAATCCAAGGGATGCGTCACCAAGCATGCGGCCATACTGGAGGCTCCACCGTACCAAAATCTGCGTCGTTAGTATTACTAAAGCAATTCTTATGGCAATTGACATAACCCGTGAACCTATCAATGACATACGGGTAGCTGACTTTTTGTTTCGAAGCAAACATATTTGATTTCTGATGAACCCAAGATACACCGCATGGAAGCAGACCTTTTTTTTTCTGAATACTGTGCGCGAGCTCGTCTCATAGACGAAAAACCTGAATCTGGGGTCGATGAGACCAGCGAACGGGCCTCCGATGAATGCTCATAATTTCAGACCAGCTACTATGCGGTAATTTATCCTACTGCTGGTGGGGTTGTCTTTAATTCATTCCTCAATCTTTCATTCGATTGTGATCAAGACATGCAGAGGCATGCTTCGATACCAAGAAGCACCTCCAGACAATCTGAAATCCTTCTTTTCTGTTCCTTCAATTAACTCTCGTATCTGGCTTGTCAACACCCTGTTGACTATAGGAAAATCATTTTATTAGACCGACAGTTGAAATCTGGAAGAGGAGATCCACTTGTTAAAAATAGGGGTGACGCAATACTGCATATATATATATGTATATCACACAACACTATAATATCTCGACAAAATTTCGTTCTTTGAGAAAGCAACTAGACATGAGTCGTGCTGAAGTTGATTTGCAAATCAGCGTGAGAAAGGCTTGTAATAACGAAGAGGTTCCTCCTAAAAGGAAGCATGTCAGGGCATGTATCGTTTATACCTGGGATCACAAGAATTCTCGTGCCTTCTGGAATGCTGTAAAAATCCAGCCTTTGCAGAGTAGTGAGGTGCAGTTGTTTAAAGCATTGATTATGGTCCATAAGGTACTTCAGGAGGGTCATCCTAATACTCTTAAGGACGGATTTAGAAATCGGGACTTTTTGTATTCTCTCTCGACCGTCTTTCCGAGCACTCTGAGTTACGGATTATTGATTAATCAATATGACCGATTTCTTTTACAGAAGTTGGATTTTCATCGCGCTAACCCTGGGTTTAATGGTATTTTCGAATATGAAGAGTATATCTCTTTGAGAACTGTCAATGATCCAAATGAAGGTTACGAATCCATATTACAATTGATGGATTTGCAAGATTTGATCAGCGATTTACAAAAGCACATTTTTGCAACAGTTCACCAGGCACCCAATAACTTGTGCAAAGTCAGTGCGCTTGTGCCCTTAATTTCTGAGTCTTATGGAATTTATAAGTTTTTGGTGTCCATGTTGAGAGCGATGTTTCAACAGCTCGGTGATGACAACGCATTGAGTGCTTTACTGGAAAGATTTGGCTCTCAACATTTCAATTTGAGAGAATTTTATGCTGATTGTCAGTCAATCAAATTTTTAACGAGTTTGATTACCATACCCCGCATTTCTGCTGCGACGCCAGATCTTAGACAACCTGATTTGGAGCATTCCACCAACAATTTTGATGTTCTCAGCACCAGTCGAGGCCAGACTCCAGTGCAGCCGGAAAATAGTCTGGAAATATTTGACGTGCCTCCAGAAATCAAGTCTCCAACGAATCATGAAGTTGAGGCGCAAAACCGTCAGTTGGAGCAACAACAATCCGAGTTAGAGGCACAGCGTCAATACCAATTACAAGAACAAATTAGAAAGCAACAATTATTCGAGCTGCAGATGAGAGCCCGGGATGAGCGAATGTTACAAGAGCAGCAAATATTGAGACAACAACTGACACTGGCCAACCAACTGAGAGTGACCGAATTGGAAAAAGATCTTCTCATGTTCAAAGCTCAATATGACAACGACCAAGCCATGTTGGTTCAATATGACTCCCGAGTAAAGTCCATGGAGTCTGAGTTGCAAAACATAAACGAGACGGCGGCGCAGCAACTTTTAAAAAAGGATGAGGGATTGAGGAATGCGACCGAACAGATAAACAATTGGGCGAACAAGTATGAAGCTTTGGCCAAACTTTATTCTCAATTACGACTGGAGCATTTAAATCTTTTGGCGAAATTCAAAAAGATACAGCAGAAGATTTCAAGCGCACAAGAATCCATTTTGAAAAAGGAGAAGTTCGAGAAAGATTTGAAGATCAAGAATCTTGAGTTAGCCGAGATGATTCGGGAGCGTGACCGTGCCAGAATGGAATTAGATCGTGTAAAAGTATCTACTGATTCAAAATTGACGCAGCTTAATTTTGAATTAGCAGAGGCCAGAGCTTTTGCGGCGGATGCTGATACGGTCAAATCGGCGTCGTTGACTTCTGCGCTCGAGAAATACAGAGACGAGATCCATGAACTCAAGGCCAAGATTGAGGAGAAGGAACGTCAATTCGCGGCGCCTGGCGAATTGTCGATTGTCAAAGACTCTTTGAGAGAAAAAGCAATGGACTTGGAAATCACGCAAGAATCATTGAATGACGCCCTCAGACAGCTAGCGATTGCAAAAGATGTCTCTATGAGTTTCAAGATTGTCGATGTGCTCGATGTGATCCTCGCAAATAATGTCAGAAGGATTCAAGATTTGAAGTATGATATGACATCGCCCATGCAAGCAGGAAACACTCGTGCTACACCAGAATTTCTTTTGTCTTTGTTCGAGCTTTGCTCAGACACCGCGACAAATTTTGCTGCGGCACTCAACGATATGATTGCCGAGGGTAACGACAATGTTGATCTGTCCATATACATACAGGCGATACTTTCTGGATCTGAGCTCACTTCTACTCTAAACGACTTGATGCTTAGTCTGAAGGGATTGAGCGCCAACATTTCGTCTGAAGATGGTGAGCTGTTAATGAATCATACCTCAAGTGTTCTCTCTGGTGCGGAATTATTCTTCCTGAGCTTGACGTCTGACTCAATTGACAATCTCAGTACCGAGGAAGAAAAGATTGACTTTGTGATTGACTGCAACTTACTGCTTCAGCATCTATTGCAAACGTCTACCTCGTTCATTGATACATTGAGCAGCAAACATAGTCTTGGTGCAATCGATAGAACCAACATCGCAGATGCTGTGGGAGACAAATTTTCCCAGACAGCAAAGGCGGTAGAGGATGCGTCAAACTTTCTTAGTACTCTATTGGCTACTGCAAGCAAAACAGAAAATTTCGAAGTTCATGAATCTATCTTGTCTACTGCTCTTGAAATAACCAAAGCAGTCTCGAACTTGATCACCGCTGCGACTGAAACTCAAGCTCAAATTGTCAACCGCAACAAAGGCGAGATCTCTCGAGGCGACTTTTATCGCAAAAACAGTCGTTGGACACAAGGCTTGATAAGTGCATCGATGGCTGTCGCTGGTGCAACAAATATCTTGATTAGAACCGCAGATGGTGTCTTGAAAAGTGATAACGTGCACGAGCAACTTATTGTTGCTTGTAATGAAGTCGCAGCTTCAACTGCTCAACTCGTTGCAGCTTCTAGGGTAAAGGCCAGCGCTGATTTCAAATCGCAAGAAGGTTTGGAGTCCAGTTCCAAGACCGTCAATTCAGCGTGCAAACGATTAGTGTCTCAAGTGCATCGCATGATGAAATCTGACGGACCTACTGGAGCTATGGTGAAACTTGATGGTTTGACAACTTACGAAGGCAAGACTTTGGAGATGGAACAACAAGTGGAAATATTGAAGCTCGAAAATTCATTGTCAAACGCTCGCGAGAAACTTGCTCAAATTAGAAAGCACGGATACGCAGACGACAATTCAGCAGATGAATTGTAGGACCAGGGTTCCGACTTTTTGTACCTCGTCGTACAATTAGGTTTACGACAGCACAAATTCGATTTTTGTATGTAAGTGTACGAAGAGATTTTAACTTGTACGATCGTACAACATTCAGGTACTAATTCGTACATTATCACTGGTGCAGGATCTGCGCACCAGCTTCCTACCCTGACCCAGTGTTGTTATAGATACAGTATTTCTAATTATTACACTTTTTTTCGGTATTAGTAATATAAAAAAAAACAATTACAATATTACAAATAATTACAAAAATTTGAAGTTCCTGCATAGTATAGTAAGTTTATGCCTGCTTTTCGCCTCAATGCACCTATTCAGCTCTCATCTACTCACGCATTTCTTTTTTTTAAGAAACAGATATGTATTGAAGGATGCCGTTTACCTTAGCCGTGGGCGAATACTATATATTCTATAGGAAACCTTAACACACTTGATTTTTCAGATGTGTACCGCACATCCAGTTTTTTGTGTTGTCGCCCGGATTTCGAACCGGGGTCTGAGGCGCAATAGGGTTACACCTTGACTGCTGCGCCACACGAGTCAAAGCAATTTTCGATCATAAACCATTCTCAATATTATTCTAGAAATCAATTATATGCTATTCAAAACTAAATTTCGGTAGATCTCTTCATCCTCCCTTGAATCGGAGACGGTTCCCAGATCATTATCTAATTATGGAACTTTCTTGAGCCTGGAAACACTATATTCCAGCTCGCTTAAAAGTAGACTATTTGTCGAGTTTTGAGTCTCTGCATCGCTACATTCTGCATCGTTCAACTCTGCATCATGTCTAGAATACCAATTCTCTGCATCGCTGAAATCGGAATCGCCAAAACCTGGTAAATTGCATGTAGTATCCAAAGACTCTGTTTCGTTCGTGTCTCCCTTTTGCGCACGACTGGTAACAAGATCTTCCAGCGCGCTCGATCGTATTCAAATCTGCAAATCACCATTTTGAGCACACGTCGTCTCGCTCGTTGTCATTGAGCGTTGCTCAATTTGCTTCTCAGGGCGGGGTCTTTTCCTCCCTTCATCCATGTCTGGTATGTTGACGATATCTGCAGACTTCGCTTCGCCCATACAACTCGTAGGTTGCTCGGAGGTGGAGTTCAGAGGTTTTAAATGATCCTGATCCAGATTATCGGCAACTTCCGACTGTGGTAGGGAATCAAAGTAGACACTTGCCTCGTCCGTAATAATGCCTCTTGCCTGCATAATAGCCAACATCTTGATTGTCTGCGGTTGAAGTCTGTTTCGCTTGTCCGCAACTATGCCCTTCACTTTAGAGAAAAGCGAATCCGAGGGAGAGGACATCGCCATCATTAACAGATTATCTTGGGCCATTCGAAAGATAGTAGGAAACGAGCCCCCGTTACGTTTGTAGGACTCCCGCAGCTGGTCCTTGACTTTGGCATTCTCTTGCTCAAAGAACCTTCGAAGTTCGCTCTCACCGTCATGCTCATCGTCATCACTGAGCTGACTCTCGTCATAGAAATACTCCACACACGAACTTCCTATAATGTTTAGCTCAGGTTTCTCTTCCTTTCCTTTCTCGCCCACCCCGGAAACGGAGTATATCGGTCATTTCGCCTTTCCCTTCAGCTTCTTTCAAGCGTTTGAACTTTCATTAAAAACTAAATATTATTTGTAATTGTTTATAATGTTGCCTCTATATTACAAATACATTTCAATAATATTACTATTTGCAATACTACCATATTAATAATAACTATATAGTTTTGTTGAGATGAGGCTTGCATAGCAGCCGAACCACAGCACCCTCCAATGGGATGTTTCTTTAAAAAACAAAACAAAAAAAAAAACTAATACAATTGTTACTTTGAAAAAAAATTACTAATAAACCTCAAATAATTACGCGCGAAAATTTTGTAACTTAGCATCACAGCCTACGGTATGACTATGTATCTGGAGAGATTGAAAAAGACATATATGAGAAAATAAATCACAAGAATCGTACAAGCGACGAACACGCATTTTGAACGCGTCGAACTTTCGTCCAAACCCTCCTTTTCGTACACATCTCACCATCCTGTACGTGTAGGATCGAAAATCCGTCGTACGTACGAAACATTCTCTGTAAGTATCAATCCGGTGCAGGACAATGAAAGTTGCACCAGTAATTCAGCATCCGTGCGTGTCTATAGATCAAAAAACTTGGTGAGGTTACTTAAGAAGTAAGTAGTATTGTTTACAAAAGAAAACATGAGGTTCAACGACGAAATACATCTACCTTGGACGACTCACAAAAGCCTACCTTCTTAATTTGCTCATAAGAATCGCATTGATCTAATATTTACATAGGGATGCAGACTTGTCCCGCTGATGTCTAAAGCTCCAGATTCCATTCACAATAAACCAGCTTGGTTTGATCAACCAACATATGCAAAAAAGAACAGGCAGCAACTCCAAAAGACATAAATCCTTATCGTATCTCTCACATCCACTTTCACAAAACAAAACCATATAATTATGCAACGCTTCGCAATTCATTCTCTTCAACAATTAAGTGCGCATACATAAAATCAATATACGCCTCTACACTATAGACGAAATACGTTATCTTCAAAATTCGTATACATAAAAGAACAACTATTGACACAAAGCTCGTGTATACTCCACAGCAAAACCAATTTAAACTCTGTGTGCCGATTCATACGCCCCAGCTCTATCGTTTATCTTTGCGACACTACATGAAGAAGTCAATTTCAAAGCGAGTCAATCTTTTTTTTTTTTTTTTTAAGAATCAATTGTATTAACAATAACAATGGCGTGAAAAATGCTTTGCTAAGACATAGAAAACATAACCACTCTACTACTTAATCACGAATGTGTTACTGCAGAACTGACCCATGTGCACAGTTTTCAGTTCTCATCATATAGTGCTAATTATATATCTTGCCAATTTTCATGATTCACACAATCGAGCTAGGAATAACCTTGAAAATATGGCACACTCACAGAACTTCAAATTCATACAAGTTAACAGGCAGCCAGGCGAGTACAACAAAAATTTCTCATCGAGAATCTTTGGTTTCACTCCAGTTTCAATGCTGGACTATTGAACAGGTCGGATAAAATCTTTCTCGTCCACACTTTTCAAGACACACTATCGTCTACGAATCTTCAACACTGAGCTAAGGAAGATACTTTTGAGTGTCTTGAAAGCTAATTTTTAAAATTACTCCCCATCGAAACAAGTTTTGTGACGGACGGCTTGAGTCTTACCTATTTAATTTTCGGAAGTTCTTTGAACAAGATATGTATATTCAGCAAGTATTATTACAAACGGGACAAATTGAATACTCAGAAAAACACGGCAGAAATTTTCAACACAAAGACCAAAACTATATCACTCGCTGTAATTGTAGTACAAATCTTCCGATAGATCATGCTCCTTCGCGGCTATTATTTAACCGTAAAAACAACAGGAGAAGCGACATGTAGATGACCAAGTAACATTGATCGTTAAAACCTGTAGGTTTAAAGCGTAGCTGCCATCATATTCAGGATTCGAGGATACACAATGGATACACTTGCAAAACATCGCATGTTTACAGAGCTGATTTCCAATACAACACTACAAAAAACACCAAAAACATATTTTCAGAGCTAGTGTTAGTTCCGTAAGGAGTTCGTGCAGAAGCATTTTCAGAATCATAGTACACACAAAGAAATTGAAGTTCACCATCAACGCATCACCAGATGGAGGGAATTGATCTATGGGCAGTAACCCAAAAAAGGAGTTGTACAATGATTGCATAACATTTAACAGGGAACATAACTTGTGCCATCATTTTCCTCATGTACCAAATTAATCGCATGCAACAGCTATCTCTCCGGCGAGATTCAATTTTGATCGAATTTGAAAACCAACGAACATTTAAAATTCGTTATTAGACCACTCGTTCAAGCAGAAGTCCATGTGACACGCAGCACAATCTCACTCGATCTACATGTGTGGATCGTCAGTAACAATTCAATGGTATACTCATTGATAGAAGTAAGCACAATTTTATAGAATAGCTGCTGATATGTAACCTTGAGTCCACCATTTCTGGTTCAGTCAAAACTAATCATCCTTACAGACCATACGTGTCCCCAAAGTATGCCTCGTTCTTTGCCTTTTATTCAAATTCCTCCAGAATGATTGTGCTTGTGAGACATACTGTTGCTTGTATCAAAATGCCCCTCTACTGATGATATCAGGAGGCATTTGGGCCAGAAAGATATTTTTGTGTGTCAAAATTCGTGTAGTTAGTTTGGGAAAGACTAGTTGCTGCCGATGAGAGATTACACAAGAACATTGAAATTTCACATTCTGGCTCCAGCTATTGGAACTGCATGGATGTGAGTTCAATCCACTTATATTCTTCGGCAATTGTAGTTACATTTAAAGGCTGCTGTAATGCTTATTGGGTTGACCTCGAGTAAGTTCATGTGTTGAAAAAGACTACCATATAGGGCACAATATTCGGCTTGGTAATTGGGAAGCTATACTGTGCGACCACATCGACCACAAAGCGGGTTACTACAACATTCGCTCGGATCGCCCGTTGCTATCTTTCGGTTGATCCTCACGCCCCACTAATTCAGGTATTTTTTTGGAAACGAAGAAGGTGATGCCAAAAAAATAGAATGTAAAGAAAACAATGATTTTAAATATGCACATAGACCATATCTAAAAGGCAAATCCGGGAAGATTACTTATGTAGTTGAACCAGTTTGCTGCTATTATAATCCATAGAAAGAGGCGAGCGTTCGTCAGTTTTGTCCGAGAAACTTTTCTGTACCATTTCTTGCCTTTATCGATGTCTCCCATAGCTGTGTGTTCTGGAAGATGTGAAAACCAGAGCTCACATGTAACTTACGCAACACAGCTTTTGTCTTTTCATCACCCGATATATGTGTTTTGGGTCTACTCAAAAGTACTTCATCTTGAGTGTATGCGCGAAAATATAAGAATTTGTGTTTCTGTAAGAAGAACCGTTATAAGTACGCAGACGACAAGCTGAACATCACATTAGTCATTGATAAGCTGCGACGACGTACAAATGAAATTTGTGTTGCCACCCCATTATGCTATTGAACATTCACATCGCATCGATGACTGTTATTTCATTTCCAATTCCTCTGGCAGATATAACAACATTATACTATATGAAGCGGATGTCTATATCGTGAACGTTTGATAAATTTGAGGAAGAACTATGATTCTAACTTGGGGAAGCTCGAACGCGACCAATCTTTTGATAGTTCATAATGAGTTTAGAAATTCCTGACATTGTCTGGGAGTCTTGAAATAATATGCAAACCAGAAAAGACTTAATCTGGGTTTTTTGAATGTTTCCTCTCTGATAGATGTAATGTAGCCACTCGAGTATCAAAGAACTACCCATGTTTTACTTAAACTCTGATGTTGTATAGGAATAATTGTTGTCTACTCTAAGAAAAGACTGGATTGTTCAGATGTGTCTCTTTTCAATAATAGCTGTACATTTTTTTCTCTGCCAAGTCTTGGCTCCCGAACCCTAACACATAATTCGCAATTACGATAACTTTCCAAAAAAGGTCTGCATCTGGGGCACGTATTAATGGATTCTGAGTACAGCGTCTCTGATCAACTTATACCTGCGAGTATTGTCTAATACTTGTGGCCTGTATTTAATTGAAGATCGCGAAAAATCTGCTCAATTAAGCAATGCAGTGTATATTTCCCGAGTCAATTTCGGGTTTGTGATGAAACAAATTAGATTTATATTATTTTATCCCGATTCACATGCAGTCCTAGTTTTGGCGTTTTTGCATTTTGTAATGTAAGGATGATAAGTCCGCTCTTTATGTGTACAGTAGATCCCACTACTTTAACTGTATTATATTTTTGACGAATTTTAAATTTAATTTTACAGATCGCCAGAATTGTTTTGTGGTGTTCTTTGTGAAATCAAAGCGGTTTATCAAATGCTCACAGTCGAGCAAAGCAATGAATGCATCCTTCCCGCATAATTGTAACTCAATCGAGAGTATTTTCATTCACCAGAACCAAGTATGCAGACTTTCATGTACGTTCCGCGCATAGTTCTGCGAAGACGAGTGGAAGTCAAAGACTAAAGAAAATGGTGAATTGGTGACTCTCTGATACGATAAGACTAGGCTGCTTGAGAGCTTAGTGTCTGCCATGCCTGACGATTTAACATTCGAAACGTGGTTACAAACAGTTTGTACTTCGTATTTAAGCTTTCTACAGATTTGCAAGAATATTATGAAGACAGCATGATATGAGCAACACTAAATATATACAGAGCTTTAAAAAGAAATTAATATTCTGGTTTCAAGACTTATTAGCTACTCATGATATTGCATGAGTATTATCAAACTTGCTATGTGATACATTGTTAATTCTCATGAGTCATGTTTTATAATTTATGCTGGGGGCAAGACTATGGAACATTGAGATAAATTCGAATGTCGAAAAGGAGGTTTTCTATGCCTTGATTCATAGCTTCAACAAGAACTCTCAAAATTATTCATGTTTCACCGAGACGAGAAATAGACTCAGGAATCTATCTGGTTGGCGCAGTTCTATACGTTTTGAGTGATCGACACATTCGAAGACTCGTGTATAGTTCATGAGATGTGGAATTGAATGTTATCTGTAGCTGGTGCGTTTATTACGCATACATAACAACCCCAAACCGTCAAAACTTGTTCTGGTCTCTTCAAGAGGAAGTTTCAATTTCGTGCCAGTTGTAAATGTGTACGCTCCAAGATCTTTTTAAGTTTCGGCTGGCATGCATTGAGATGATATGTAAAAATAATCACACTGAGTTATAGTGGTTTTGGTTCGAACACAAATCTGTCTTGTGGAATTAGTTTACATGGATGAAATGTTTTTGACGAGATAATTTGAGAAGGTAAGATCAGTTTCTTTTTTAAAAAAAAAGAATCAATTGTATTATAGGGGGCTCCCACCTGAAGCTACAAAATCTATACTTCTATAGAAAAACCTATAATACATTTTGGAAAAGGCACTGAGTAGTGAAAGAGCCCGACTTTCCTAAGCCTTACTCTGTTCTTTTGAAAACATCAGCGTTTGTGTTATGATGTAGACCTGGACCAGGGCCCGAGGCCCTGGGCCCACACGTAGCCTGCGTAGTACAGCGGTAGGCAGCAGCCCGAGGGGTCGTGTGTGCCCCAACCGCACGACCCAGAGTGCGGACCGGCCAATAAGGGCGCCCCTAAGGACGTCCCGTGGTTGATAGGTCAAGCCTTAACAGAATATAGTCCTAAGCATAACCAACAATATATATACTCCCCTCTAGTACCTCTAGACTAGGCCGTTTCTTAACAGTTTGCTTGACTTTGGCCCGCTTTGTATGGAATCGAACTGTTTTTCACATTTTTTCTCAGTCTTGTCTGTAGGGTGGTTTTCAATATAAAAGTATTGCTAGAAAGCATACTGTTGTGGTCGGCTGTGGCATTACATGAACAATAAACTCTATGAAATGGTTCAATATATACGTATACTTTAATTAGCGGCCATACTTAGCTTTTCCGATGTCAAATGGTAAATATTTGTATTTAAGCATGTGCTGTATTTGCTTCCGCATCGTGAGCGCAAATAAGATGATGAAGTACATGAGTAAAATTGGCCAGAACACCGGAATATCAAATAGGGGGAAAAACGAGAAAAATAGCGATGCAAATGTTGCTGATGTTCCATGAAGCCAAAATTTGAACTCGGGCAATCTCCGAATAAAGGGGCGGAACTCTTCGTCGACTTGATTTTCGCCTGCCCCTTCTTCGAGTGACGATGATTTCAGTTCTTGCTCCAAAGATGGATCAAACTTTGGTGTTAAGAATTGGAGGAACAAGTTGAGGAGATAGATAGCTAAGGTGTAGCAAATGATGTACCACCCTTGTGTCAACAAGATTCTTAGAATGAACACTGAAACAAACGCCGTGAATACGATCCATCGGCGAAGCGTGTAAGGGACACTTTGGTCGAGTAGTTTCTGCCATGTGAAGCGTATCTGCTGGAGTTTTTGATAAAGGCCGCTAAAGGCCGAGTTGCTCGTGTGTTCCGCCATTGCTTGTCATACATATTTGAGTAAGCTAAGAACAATTTTGGGTGTGATAAATTTGTGTATGCAGGCGTTTTGACGCTTCGAACTTGCTATAGAAGTGCGCAATGGTTGAGAAGGGTCCAGGAGGGAATTTGGATATCTGAAAGTATCTTACCTTCCAGCTAAATCTTCCAAGAGGCAAGCGGATCATTTATCTGCTTTTTCATCTTTTCACCGACTAAGAATGGATATTTTATGTCTATTGTGCCGTATCTTGTGATCGCGAGCTCATAATATGGCCGCACAATCGCGCAAGGGGTTTGTTTGTTTGGCTTTTGAGGTCGCGTCGGCGAGTTTGAAAGCCGCAGTCATCCCTCAAACACGGTTTATCGTGTCCTACGTATATAAGCTGCATATTCGACCTCCTAGAATTGCAATGCTTGTTTTTAACTCCAAACTTTGCGTTCAATAGTCGCGTCCACTCCCTTACTGACAATGATGATTAGATTACTTGCTTCCGTCGTCGCAATTTCCTCCGTTGCATTCGCCGTCCCGTTTAAGAGATACGATAACGGAACAACTAGCCGTGGCGTGGTCATCGATGGCCTGGATCTGACTGTCACT
>JAKTWD010000906.1:0-14178 GCA_030581935.1 Metschnikowia corniflorae
GGATTCAAATCGGCATGACCACAAAGATGCACTTGAGTGAGATGCTTGCTCCAACAAATACCACGTTCACCAACCTACGCAACCTCAATTGGTTCGTGAGGGTTGTACGAAAAGTTTACCTACGTAGGGTTCGGGAGCACCAAGGCGGTGTCCACTTTTCCCCCCTCCTGGCGAGACAAGTGTCTCGAGCCTTGAGGCGAGTCACTCAGGCGGGTCGATGACACATAGGTAGTTCCCTGTAATACACAAGTTTTGGGCGAGGATTTCCCATGAGGAAGTCCTTCTCAAAACTCTAGACTCCATTGAAGGTTTTTATTCTATAGAATATATAGTTTTGCTGAGATGAGGCTTGCATAGCAGCCGAACCACAGCACCCTCCAATGTGATGTTTCTTAAAAAAAAAAAAAAATTAAACAAAAATGATGAAAACGAAGTAAAATTATACTGTAAAGGTATACCAAATGATATGCTAGATATAAAACATCTAGAATACTTCATGAAAAATAATACAATAGCTTACGAATTCGAAATATTGAAAAAAAGATTAGTAGGAATAAATAGTATGACAATATTAAAGAAAATAAAAGAAACCTAATATGAAACCATTTATATAAAATAAGTGCCAACATCAAAAGTAACAAAGGCTGTTGCAGCTTTAAATAAATGCATAGAAGAAGAAATAGTAGAAAAAATTAAAAAATTAGAATTAAGTAACGAAGAAGAAATATTAGATTCAATATTAAAGAAAAAATCTAAACTTAAAAGATTGGCACCAGTTACACCTCAAGAAAAACAATGTACAAAAACTTGTAAGTCAGGTAAAAAATGCGTTACCGCTAAATGCTATAAGGAATCGTGCTGGGCTCACTTGAATAAAGAACTAAGAGACGAATATAAAGCTATAACTTAAGTAAATACATAAAACCCTCATTATACGAAAATGAGGCAATTGTACTCTGGTTTTTTAAATTAGTCATGTTGAGGACTAAAACACATCTATATGCCGAAGGGGTATCAGTGTATATATCTTTGTGCTCCGAAGTACCGATCCCGATGCCCCTTTGACCACATGATGCGGCCCATCGATGTGGCTAGATCTGTGATGAATCCAGACACAATTTTCCCATGGCCTGATGAGTTTGTCCATGAGGTTCCAAGAGAAGCAGGCCAGATGAGCTACGTGGAATGCCCGAAGATATCTTGCAGGCAGTGAACTCGTTGTCCATCATTACATCACTATTTTCGAAAGACTTGTTTGTCATTTACCAGAATTCACTCATTTCAGAGCAATTACCAAGTTCTGCTGGCGCTTCATGGCTCGATTGCAATTGTCTTCGCTTCGTCACAGCAACATCTCATTCACGAAACCGCCCTGTGTCACGACAACCCCAAGAAAAAGGCACATTTTAACCAGGATTTACTCCAGATATTCACGACACTCACCAACAAGATCTGCGCACAACCATACCACCACTGAGCCCACATTCTCCAAGTCCATATGCAGAGAAAAAAGAAACTAGTCGCCACAGCTTTCGACCGACGTGAGCCAGTCGCTCTTCAAAAGCGCCCCCGCATCGAGCCGTGTGGCCGGATTCATGTCCAAAAGCTTATACGTGCAGAACTTCCTCAAATCAAAGTCGTCCTTCTGAAAGTCCTCGGCGTCTCCGTCGTACCCCGGGTCGCTGAAACCTGCAGGCACGTCGAACATCGTCTCGATCGGGATGAACTTCCCTGGCTTGTGCACGGACCACTCCTTGGTTTTGGTATCGTAATCGGCGACCATGGCTGATTTCGTGTACTCGCCAAAAACGGCATCTTTGTACTTTTTCAAGGTGGCCGACTTCGCCTCGGTGGTCTGCCAGAGGTACGCGGCACCGTAGCTCCTGGTATCGGCTTCGCCCGCTTCGCTATCGTAGAATTCAAGCTGGCATTGGCTGCCGTCTTTGATGTGAAAATACGATCTGCGGATATTGAAGAGAATAAGGATAAGCACGCCCAACGCCCAGCAGTCCTTTCTTAGAAGGGACACTCCTGCACTCTGGGTGGAATGTTCCTCTGGGGCCATGTACGGGGCGCTGCCAACTGGCGTATTCGAGTACGAGAGCTGCTCCTTTTGGTCCCAGTGGGTACGCACCACGTTTGCCTTGCCGAAATCGGAAATCTTGAGGTTGACCCGGCACCGTTTCTTGTTTCCTTTGGTTTCTAGCGAATTCGGGTCGTTCTCCAACAAAATGTTCTCGAGCTTCAAGTCACAGTGGGCAACGCCATGGTTGTGGATGTACCACAAACCTTTGGTGATCTGCTTCACCATGCAGTCCACCTCGTCGATGGACAAGTACTCGTGCGTGGTGATCAGCTTCTTGCAGTAGTGAAAAAGGTCGCCTCCGCTGGTCCGGTCCATCACCTGCGAGATCCTGACCTCGTTGTACAAGTCGCAGCTCGACGCCTTTTGCGCCGGTAGTGTGATCATCAAATCGAGGGTTCTGACCACGTGCTTGTTGTTGAGCGTTGCCGAGATGATGAATTCAGACACCACCCGGTCGACAAACTGCTCCCTGGTTTCGCTCGTTTTGGCGCCCCCAGGCCGTTTTTGGAGCTCTTTCACCGCATAAACTTTCGGTCGGCCGGACGTCCCGGGTTCTTCGTCGCGGTACACGATACGAATCACGCCGTACGCGCCCCGGCCGATAATGTCCTTGACACTGCCATACCGGTCCAAGAGTGTTTTGTTGTTTTCGAGCAAGTCGTAAGAAGACTGGCCGGAATCCGCGGTATCTAGAAAACCGAGGATCAGACTCTTCAATTTCTTGACCAACTCGAGCTGCTTTTCGCCAATCACCAGCTCGCCGAACCGCGGGTCCAGCTGGCGCATCGTCGGCGACACTCGGTCGATCTTGAGCCCGTTGGAAAGGAGAGAAAACGTGCGCTTCGACACCTCGTTCGCCACTTTCTTGAGTGCTTCGGTGTTTTCCAGCGGCCCGAGCCCGCAATAGCCCATTAGCGCGGAGAGTTGCGAGACGCTGTGCGACCGGTCACGCTCTATTAGAATATGCGTGTGTTCCTCGTACTCGTCGCCGTCGCTCGAAGAATCTGTATCGTTTGCAGACTGATCCAGCACATCACCGTCGACATAGTCGTCTTTTTCGAAATCCCCAAAATGCGAGTCATCCACAACAGTGCTTATTCGCTTTTTGTGAGAATGTGGGGCCGGGTTTCGGGCCAAAATCAGTGTTTGTGTCGGGTTCGCCGACGCCTTAGATGATGAATAAGCACTGTTCTCACTCGATAGTAGCGCGTCTTTCAGGTGTGCTGATTTCGCCGAGTCTGCGTCCTTTTTCGCCGCTTCTTTTTTCGTCGGGCTCTCCCCGCCGGCCGCTGCCTTTTTGACCGAAGACTTTCTCGAAAACAACCCCATCGCTGTGTTTTCTGTGGGAAATAGGTTTTCGCTGCGAGATTATGCCAGTATCGGCAAGCCATGCGGGGCTGCGCAGTTGCCTTTGCGCGTGAATTGATCCGGGCATGCAGGAGGTGCATGAGACCGCCGGAAGCCGGGAAGTCATCGTGCCGAACTTGCCGTCACTACTACGCCAGGACCAGACATTCAACCATCTCAAAAGGTTTGAAATATCTTGCAATTTCAAAAAACTATAATTTTGGCGTTTGGAGCCAAAATGTGAATCAGTGCCAATGTGCTATATTCCGAATCTTTTAAGATGGCTATAGTCTCGGAGAAAGTACAAACGCGGAACTCCGTGATATTCCCTTGACGCCTGATGCGCCGCCAATAAATTCATTTCTTTTGGTGACTTCGGCCTATGCACTGGTTGATCTCACTTTCGTTGTCTATGCAACGTAACGGGGCGTAACTAGGCGTAACCGAGCGTGCCTTGTGCTAATGGCCGCGCTACATGACGTGATTAATTCAGTGAGCAGAAGAAAAGTCCCTCAGCAGGGATTGCAAAGGCTGTGAGCTTTTGAAAATAAAGGCAAGTAAAGCCGTTGACGAGAATGTTATCATTTCTCTCCACTCACTCCAATACCCCACTAGCTGTGAGCCAGTCAGTGTTGCGTCGACACCTCACGATGGCAGACCCATCACGATCCTAAACATCGTAAATATTTACGATATTTATCGTTTACGAGGAAATCGTAAGGATTAACGATAAAATCTATGTGTTTTGAAATTGTCCGTCTTTTGCACATTCTTCAACATGGACAACTAATCTAAGCACCAAAGCCTCTCCGAATCTCTCTTTCATGTCATGATAACCATGATTTGTACATGAACTTTTTTTCTAACAATTGATTTTGATATGTTCACCTGCTTTCTTTCGCCTAAGAGAGCTCTTCCTCCAGCACTACTTTCTCTCCGCTCAGCACTTCACCCAGGTCTTCCCCACGTCATCCATGTCTTCGATCTCTCCTGAAATCTTCTCAAAGCCGACAGAATAAGCCCAATACTTGAGAAACACCAACATCTTTGTTCTACGTGCTAGCAACGCCTTTAGTTTCTCCAAAACCACATCGGCCATTTGTGAAAATAATGCTTCAGAAGGCGGAGACATAGCTGCAATTGTCAGAAGGTATTTGAGCATCCTAGAAAGCACAGGAAAACTTTTGTTGGGTTGTTTGACTCTCAGCTCTCCTTTTGACCGTAAATCAGGCGTAATTTTGTCATACTCATCGTCAAGAGATTCGTCTTCGAGAAACCAGCCGGAGCTATCACGCTTAGTGAAAAGTTGGATCTGAGGCTCGTTCTGTGTTTCTCAAGATTCCGATTCTTTTTCAAATTGTTTGTATAGGGTAAATAAACAATCTGCAAATAATCCTTAATCTCCGAAATGATATCCCTTGCAAAATTCATTTTTTCGAAAAACATGAGCTTGAGTTTGGGATCATGTTCCCAAAATATTATCATAAAAGGGAAAGCACGCATGAAGCTTTGTGTAAGAAGCATCGAGTCCCCGGGCAAGATACAGATTTGAGTGTTTGAGCAGTTCCGTATGTAAACCTCTCACGTTCTCGAGAAGATTATGAAAGTAAGGGATGGTCAAGCCGATAGTACATTCTTTGCTAGCTTTTCGATGAAAGGTTGGGGCTCCAAAGATTTTTAAACTGCGGTGCAAATTCTCTAGGTATTCCCATTAGAGTTCGCTAGTTTCGAAACTTTCGAGACCCAAATGCTTTTGGTCTTTCTTATCGAAGCGCCCAACTTGTGCCATTTCATAGTGATTTCTTTCTAAATGAATAGCTCCCCTGAATCATTCTGAATGTCGAAAAAATTTCACTCTCCAACATCAAAGTTTCTGGGCCTTTGCTTTTTGTCTTGCAATCTTCGTATCTCGGCCTGGTGTTCAAACTTTCTCAGAAGAAACGATTTATTGCGAACGCCTTTTACAAGCCTTCGAAGGAGGTTTGGAGGTGACTTCATTTGATTTGAAAAATCCTTTAAAAAGGGAGATGTTTCATCAATTTCTCGAATGCTCTCGACATACGCTCTTGAATCCTTCTTCTTGAAACACGTGAAATGCCTAATAATTTTGTAGATTTTTTCAATGAGTGACCGGCGCAACGTATATTACCCACAATTTGACGTTCCTAGTTTGAATTGGTCAAGTTGAACGCTCAGTACCTAGGCATTATCTCTCGCAATAGATACAATACGACTTTACACAGCAAAACGTTCGATAACGTCCTGGCAAACGATAACAAAGACTCCTCCTGTCAAGAATTTTACTTCGAGCATCTCTATCCATCCACCGAATTCTTGAGTTCAAAGAAATCGAGAAAGGTAGATTTTATTCCCAAAAGCTTGTTTCGATTACTGGCTTTCCACTCATCAAGTGAAAGAGCGAGCTGGGTCTCCTTCATAGCAAGCTTCCTTCTCAAGGCATCCACTTCTGTATGGTACATTTCCTCGAGTTTCTTGGTGATCAGCGTACGCGAGATAACTTTTTGTAGTCCCAAAAGTCCATGTTCTTAGTTTTTTTACTTTCTATGGATCCACGCAATCAGAGCCAGTCTGATACACATTGTGCACACCTTGTAATGTGCTGCAAAATCGTAAGTGTATCGTAAAATTCTTCGATTTTATTACTAACGAAGGGCATGTCGTTATCGTAGTTACGATAACGAAAATTCGTTAACTTTGACGAAATTTACGATGAATTTACGATGCGACTCAACACTGGTATCTACGCAGTGGTACGCCAGGTTACGCCAGGCTACACCAGGCTACGCAGTGGTACGCCAGGCTACGCCGGTTTACGCGTGTTGTATGCTAGCAGATTTTGGCGTACGGTGCGATTACGCATGCGAATTCCGTAATCTGCTCCCGTAATCACGCTGGTTTGCACATCTGCCTCAGAAGAGAGAAAAGTTCAGACCTTTCTGAATATTAATGAAAACGAAACATTAAAAAAGTATAACATGCTTTAGGGGAACATTTTTTGAGGAACATTGTATAGAGGAAGATTGTATTACCGTACATATAACGACGTCTTCATACATGACCAGGCTATAGCACTATAATTTTCCCGTCAAAACAGCAAGAGATGTCAGCGAACGCCAGAAAGAACCAATACCTTTTTCCCAAGACCAAACACAAAACTCACACAAAACACTAAAAGATCACAAAAAATTACTCAAAAAAATACAAAAGACGCGTCTCCAGATCCAAATCATTCATCCGTAATTACTAATCGCCTAGCAATGCGCGACGCGCGTCGAGATTACTCTGATTCCGCGAAAAGATCCCACCGTATCAACACCCAAGACGAGATCAACACTTTGCACCACTCTGGGTCTCTCGCCGCCACGCCCATACACGGACGAATCACTCTTTATATTATTGTGCTAGTCAAAATACGCACGCTCGTTTTTTCCGCGTGTCGATCCGGCCCCAAAGACCCATTCTGCGCCCGATCAAACTTTGCTCCCCTACTAAGCGCTAGCCATTTAACCGGCGACTCTGTCAATGACCAGCATCTACAACACGGACCTCCAGGGCCACCGGCGCGCGCCGCCACCGCCGGGACTGATGCCCAAGGAGTCTGACAATATAAAGCTCATGTCGCTGCGCAAACTGAGTGGTTGGGTGTACTTGAAAGACGATGGCATCTTCACGTCTTTTCGGTGGAACAAACGGTACATGGCGATCGGCGACCGAGCGCTCAACTTCTTCCGGAACGAGCCCACGGATGCGGGGAACCAGGAATTCGACTTGCTGTTTCCCCTCAACTTGATTGGCACGATAAATATCAAGCCGAACCAGGGGTACAACAAGACGTCGCAGACGATGGAGATCGTGCCCAAAAACGGAAGCAAACCGCTTTTGATTTCGATCAAGGGCTACCACGACTACCTAGACTGGCTCGACGCGTTCACGACCAAGTGCCCGTTGGTCAGCGTGAACCAGCACGGAATAGCGCTGATGGGCAGTTCGGGCGTGTCCAACCCAATCAACTTCACCCACAAAGTGCACGTCGGCTTCGATCCGGCGTCGGGCAACTTCACGGGGCTCCCCGACGCGTGGAAACTGATGCTCCAGCACCTGAAAATCACCAACGAGGACTGGAAAAAGGACCCCTTGGCCGTGATCGAGGTGCTTGAGTTCTACTCAGACATCAACGGGTCCAACCCGTCGACGCCGCTGGCCTCCCCGGCGTTGAACATCGGCGGCCTTCCCAAAATGGACTTAAACGACTGGACAAGGCACCCGGCGGCTAGACAGCCCCCTATTGAAGGTTCCAACGACTTGCGGCCCGCGCGAAATGCTCCCAAGCCGCCACAACCGTACCATACGACTAAACAGGCTCCGCCACGCACCAATGCTTCTCCTTTGAATGCGCTCATGAGCGCGGGGCAGAGTCTGGGCAACTCGAGTAAAAGCGACTTGATGCCTGAGCGAAGGGCGCCGCCCCCACCGGTGCACCACTCGAACTCGGCTTCCCAGCTTCTGGCGAATCCATATTCAAAGGGGATGCTGAATTCGGGAAGCTCCGGGAGTTTCGGGAGTTCGGGAACTTCCAGCCCGAACAAGCCCGGGGTTTCCCACAACCAGACCCAGCCGTTACGCCACTCTTCGTTTATGGGCGGAGCATCGACCCAAGTACCAAGAGCATCGCCGCCGAAACTACCCCAAAACGTGCATCCTGGCGTAAAACTTTCCGAAAACATCAAGCAGAACTACGCAAAGGAGCCAGCGAAAGACGATCTCGGCCTCAAGCAGCTAAATTTGCAGCCACAACACCCGAACCAGCACCACCCTAACCAGCAGCACAAACACGCTAATGCAAATGCAAACGCGCCGAAGAGCGCCAAACAGTTGAAGAAAGAAAAGGAGCAGCTCAACGACAGACAGATCATTGCCAAGTTGAAGACCGTGGTCAACAGTAACGATCCGTCGTCACTCTTCAGGATCATTCTGAAAGCAGGCCAGGGTGCATCTGGCGAAGTGTACTTGGCAGAATCTCTAATTGCGGGCCAGCGCGGAAACAAGGTGGCAATCAAACAGATGGACCTTCAGGCGCAGCCGCGAAAGGAGTTGATCATCAACGAGATTCTCGTCATGAAAGACTCGCGCCACGATAACATTGTGAATTTCCTCGACTCGTACCTCCGGGGCACCAACGACTTGCTTGTCATCATGGAGTACATGGAGGGCGGGTCGTTGACCGAGGTGATAGAAAACAACGAGTGCAAGTTGAACGAAAGGCAGATAGCAACGATTTGCCACGAGACCTTGAAGGGGCTCCAGTTCTTGCACAAGAAGCACATTATACACAGAGATATCAAGTCGGACAACGTGCTTCTTAGTGCCGGTGGAAACGTCAAGATCACCGATTTCGGGTTCTGCGCGAAATTGACCGATCAGAGATCAAAGAGAGCCACCATGGTCGGTACCCCTTACTGGATGGCGCCGGAGGTGGTCAAGCAGAAGGAGTACGACGAGAAGGTGGACGTGTGGTCGTTGGGGATCATGACGATCGAGATGATCGAGGGCGAGCCACCGTATTTGAACGAGGAACCCCTCAAGGCGTTGTACCTCATTGCCACCAACGGCACGCCCAAGCTCAAGAAACCAGAGTTGCTTAGCAATTCGATCAAGAAGTTTTTGTCGATCTGCTTGTGCGTGGATGTCAAGTACCGGGCATCCACCGACGAGCTTTTGGAGCACTCGTTCATTCAGTATAAGAGCGGGCTGGTGAGCGAGTTGGCGCCGTTGTTGGAATGGAAACAGAATCTAGAGAGCTAGTGGGTTCGACGTCATGGGTGTATGCATAGGGCGTACAGATATATACACATCAGGGATGTATACATCAGGTTATACAGATATGGTATACAGCTATGGTATACAGCTATGGTATACATATCGAGGATAGATAGATCAGGATATAGAACGGAATCCAAGCGCTTTGTCTTGCTATTGGTACTTGTTGAAGGATCGCACGGCGTGGAAAGTGAATCACACAATCAGGAAATTTCCAGGTGGAGCAAGCATCAAGTCTTTGCGTGGATCCGTAGAGTTACAGAAGCCTGATTAATGAAAATGACTTGAAAATTCTTGAAAATGTGGGGTGTGAACGAAACCCTCTCTTCTCCAGATGCTCCTCAGTTAATAGATCGAAGTTAGCCTGACGAGACCTCGGCTATACATCGTCAGAAGATGAAGAAACCACACAAATTTGAGAAGAAACAGAGATCTGAAAATGCCATTAAAATGGGTTTGTATCTGAACCGACCACGGAGTCAGTAGTGGTGTGGGCCTGTCAGAGTTTGAGAATACACTATCACGAATGATGATCTTCGAAAGATACCCATTTTTTTCGTAGAAACGAACTTCTGCTGAGACCCTAGCAGAGAGCAGCAGTTTGGGGTGTCTCTATGAGGCAGAAGGTACAACCAGAAGAAGAAGAAAAAAGAGAGGGAAAGTGAATGAAAGAAGAGAAAACCCACACTCGTCCCAGCTTTACTTTGAAAATTGCCAAATTGGCGGAATGTATAACTTATGGAGTTCATAAAAGAACTCATATCATATTCCTATTTCGGTCTTATAATATTCGCGCTTGAAAAGCCTCAGAAGCTAGATTACTCAAGTGTACTGCAATCCGAACGAGCGATATCAACTGCTCTGAAATCTTCACGTGGCAACAATTCTCGATCCTCGTTCGAAACGGAGATTTCGGCTTTGCCGAGCCCATCTTCCATGCCGTGGAGAAGTTTTTCGAGCTCTACCAAGAATTCATAAAAGAATACGACAAGATCAGAGTGACGGCTGTTCAGGATGATACCTTGCGCAAAAACTCGTTGATTTTTGTGTCGTTGTCTGCCTCCAAGTTCTGGATTATCAGCAAAAATCCTTACCAACAACGACCGACTGTCAGTGTTGCGTCGTAGGCGTCGTTTACCCCCGCGATCGTAAACATCGTAAAACTTTACGATATTTTATCTTTTTTTTTTTTTAAAGAAACAGTTATGTATTGAAGGATGCCGCTTACCTTAGCCGTGGGCGAAAACTATATATTCTATAGAAAACCTTAACACACTTGATTTTCTAGATGTGTACCGCACATCCAGTTTTTTTTTCAGTGTCGCCCGGGTTTCGAACCGGGGTCTTAGGCGCAATAGGGTTACACCTTGACCGCTGCACCACACGAGTCAAGGATTTACGAATGTTACAATAGATAAAAGCTTGTGACTAACCAGTATTTTCGGCATTGTATTTCAACGGATCGTCAGAGGTAGTTTGGGGATCTGCTTCATGAAGTCGGTGCTATTAGGAAATAGGAAGCCCACAGAATATCTTGTATCTCATGTTAATTAATATAAATGAACTAGTCTAATATACTATGACTCTTCATAGCTTCGTCATAGACTCAACATTGTTCACCTGACTTTGTCTTAGCTTGATTGCTTGTCTTAGCTTGATTGCTTGGTTTGGCTTTGTTTTGGTTTTGTTTTGGCTTATCTTTGTAACTAAACTATGCTGGATTTCGTCTCCTTAAGTATCTTCCCAGCCAGGACTCAACGGTATATTACAGCCCGACTTTTAGACTTCGCGATGTGTCATCATACCACATTTCTGTCACGACTGACCCAACATGTTTCAGCCGCGCTTCTTTGGGCACTCTCGTATATCTCTCGTAATTGTAACTATCGTTCTAGATCACTCGTAGTCAACTTACCTAAGCTCGTTGGTCTCGAGATTAGATATCCAAAGAATACTGGTTTCGTCAAGCCTCCATACTTCTATCCTGCTTCTTCTCTCTTATCTTGTAACATACGAAGAAATCGTAAAGATTTACGATGAGACTTGTATGTTTCGAAGTTGTCCGTCTTTTTTGCAATTCTCTACATGGACAAAAAAGTAATCACCAAAGCCTCTCTGAATCTCTCCTTTAAGTCAAGATATCCATAATTTGTACATAAGTTAGTTTATTTTTACATTTTTCTAACAGTTTATTTCAATTTGATCACCTACTTCCTTTCGCCTAAAGAGCTCTCTATCCAGCACTTCTTTCGAATCACCCAACACTTCATCCATGTCTTCGGTTTTTCCAAACATTTTCTCGAAGCCCACAGAATAAGCCCATTTTTGAGAAACACCCACATTTTTGTTCTACGTGCCAGCAATTCATTTCATATTTTTGTGACGAAATCGCCCATTTGTGAAAATGATGTATCAGAAGGCGCAGACATAGATTGTATTGCTAAAAGGACTTTGGCCACCTTAAAAACACAGGAAAATCTTTTTCTCGAGCTCGATGAAAGCTGTTGGGTTGTTCAACTCTCAACTCTCATTTTGACACTAAATAAGAGGTGAGTTCGTTATACTCATCGTTAATAGGTTCCTTTCAAGAAAACAGCTAAAGTCATCACGCTTAGCGATAAGTTGAATTTGAGGCTCGTTCAGTGCTTCTCAAAGATCCCGATTCTCTTCGAATTTATTTATAGCGTGAATAAACAATCATGATTTTGAATCTCCGAAATGATACCCCCTGCAAAATTCATTTATTCGAAAAACTTGGGCTTGAGTCTGGGATCAAGTGGTCGCGAGAAAATGTTCATCGTGTCCCCAAAATCTTTTCATCAATGGAAAAGTATTAATGAAGCTTTGTATAAGAAGCGTGAAGTCCTTGAGCAAGATATGGTTTCGAGTGCTTGACCCGTTCCGTATTTAAACCTCTATGATTCTTGAGAAGATAAGAACGTAAGGCATAGTCAAGCTGATAGTAGACTCTTTGCTAGCTTGTAGACTATGAGGAACGAGCCGGTGGACAAATGTTGAATAATCTCCCCGGTTGTATTGGGGGAACTTTTTCTTGCTGCTTGCGACTCACAGGCTGAAACTGTGCCGATCGCAATCCTTGACTTCTTAATGTGAAAACCGATAACCTTCTTGGCTCGTATCTAAAACCACGTAAGATGATTCCAATACGGGCTCCAGCGAGAGCGTTGAACTGGTGAATTAACGTGTGCGTGGAACAATCGATTTCCACGCTACAAGGTAACATTTTTCTGTTCTCGTAAACGCCCGGATCGATTGCATTTATTGTCTAAACCAGTCTTCTGTCCTCATCCTTTCATATTCTAAGATTGAAAAAATGCAGAGACCATGGACTCGGGTAAGGCGTTTGAAGAACCACAATGGGATTCTTGTCTGGCAAATCCTGACCATGCTTCTATGTGTGAATATTCAAGAGTATGAGAGGACTCGACCAATTTGGGAAAGAATGAAAATGGTCTGTGATCAATTTTCCGCCAGTAAAAGAGAAAAGTCAGAGCCTCTCATATATAATACAACCTTCGAAATTGTGCAAGTTGGAGTCGTGGAATGGATCTCAATTAAGTTGAAGGAGAACGCATCCATGCTCGTCACGTCGAATAAGATTCATCAAGGACTTCACACGAGATGTGTATCTGTTTGTCCAGCATTATGTAATAGTTGTTGTCGTAGACTTCGTCGTTGACCGGTGGGCCGCTGACTGGTACTCTGTAGATGAAGGGAGATGGAAAGGCATTTTGCGCACTCTTAGTCGATTTTCTAGCTTGTTTTGTGCCCTTGTGCAAAAAAAAAATGCAAATTTCAAGCTTTCATGTACATCAGTCTGCGTGGGGTCATTCTGGGCATCGATCTTGAAAAAGTCTACTTCGAACACAATTTCTTTTCTGTCGTGAATAATGCGTTCCGCACATCGCGCCATGCTATGTTTCCTCCAAGCTGGTGCCAAAATTAAGCCAGATCAGGGTCCCATACACACCCGATAATCAAAATTTAAACACGGCTTACACCTCAACCCAGTCCTAGAAATATATCTGAATTGAAAAAATGACCAAAAAACCAAAAAAATGCCGAAAATCGCCGGGGTGCAAACTGCCCACCTTCGCTGGTGTACGGGCCTGCAATCTCCGGTAAGCTCGATGGCTGCAACCGGTTGCAAATCTCAGTGCGCATCTTTGAGCCTAACTGTTCATAAACCCGTCAATTTTACCAGATTCATTCGAGTTCGCTAAATTCGGATTTTCGAGACCCAAATACTCGTGGTCTTTCTAATGGAGGCGCCAAACTTTTGCCAATGAATAGTTGATTACTTTCTTAAAAGAAGAGCTCGCCTGATCATCTTGTATGCCTAAAGCCATCTCATTATCCAATATTATAGTTTCCGCACATTTTTTGTTATGCTTGCAATTTCGTATCTCTGCCTGGCGCTCAAATGTTGCTAAATGATTTGTTGCAAACACATTTTGCAAGCCTTCGAATGAGATTGGGCGACTTCGTGCCATTTAGAATATCCTTTAAGAAAGCCGGACGCTCTCAACATATGCTCTAGAATCCTGTTTCCTGAAAAACAATTAAGTTCGATACGTGACCGACGCACCGTATATTTTCATCAATCTAACGTCTTTTGTTCTGTATTGGTTGAGTTGAACACTCATAACGGAGGCATTAACTCTCGTAATCGATACAATACGGGTTTACAGACTAAAACTTTTGATAATGTCCTGGACAAACGGGAACAATAATCCTCGTGTTATGAATTTCACTTGAAGCACCTCTAATTCAACCACATAATTCTTGAGTCAAAGGGGTTCTGGCAAAAATGTAATGTGACCCCCAAAACTTGTTTCGATTACTGGATTTCCACTCATCAAGTGTAAGAGCGAACTGGCTCTGAT
>JAKTWD010000907.1:0-14121 GCA_030581935.1 Metschnikowia corniflorae
CGTTTATTTAATTCAGCGAGCGTGGAGCATTTTGCGATCACAAAATTGACAGCCGTGAATACGTGCATGTTAGGTGCTTCTGCTTAGGGCTTTAACTCAATATCTGAACAAGATGTGCAGCACTGGTTGATGAGCGCCTCACTGAAGAAAGACGTTATAAGACCGTGAAAATCCTAAAAATAAGTAACAAATCGTACATCAATCGTGAAACAATTGTCCAAAACAATAAAGTAAAAACTATTACGGAATAATTACGATTTACGAAAATGGGAGTCGTCGTAATCTTAAATCCTAGTCGTATTGTCGAAGCGTAAAGGCGTGATTCTCATCACGATTCACGCAAAATTATGCCAGCGCGCAACACTGATCACTACTAGATATGGTGAGTCGCACCATTAGTGCGTCTGTCAGTCATTCTAATTCAATCTCCTTTGAGACCTGAAAGAATCTAGGCTCTTGCGATCAAATATCGCAGATCTAGCGATGAGATGCTATTGCATGTGTCATGATTTTTGTGTAATGTTGAAATAAGCTCGATTGCAAACTTCGGACTTAAATATTTTGCAACCGTCCGCGAGACCAATCACGTGCCAATAGGAAAGTCTCGCTATAAATATACTCTTTATGAGAATATCTCACGAAGTTTAAAATATTCTGGGCGGTTTTCGAAACTTTGGACAGCCATGAATACCGTTACATAGTTGAGTCCCAAACCTTGGGCTCTTGGGAATAATGCATTCTTATTCAGAACAATCTAGTAAAAATGCGTACTCAAATCATCAAATGAGAGTGTGTTTCGGTGAATTAAAATTCTGGATTTAGCTGCATTGGTCAGAAATGAACAGACACAACCAATCTCTGACGCTGAAATAGAGATTGTGTCTGAGAGCTTTTGCCTGGAACAGAAATTCAAAGAAGCGTTATGAAAGTTAACGAGCTGATTGCTCGGCTCAATGACAAAAACGACATTCGTGTCCCCATGTCTGCAGAGGAGAAATCTCCCTGAAGAAAGCGTCATAGGCCGGACTTCTGATACCATTCACGATCTATCAAAAAAAATAGGGTGGAGAAAGAGGCAGGGAAGGCCCGTAATAGCGAGGAAGACGTCCAATCGCTGCGAAATAAGCGTGTCTTTTTTCGTGAGTTGGAATCAGGTATAGAGCTCGTTGTTTAATATCTCAAAGAGAGGGACTCCGAAGATATTGGCGTCATCAAGGCCCTACCAAACATGAAAATCGCAGCTTCAAAGGAACTCAAGAAAAGCTCTTTACAACCAGGCATTAGTGTGTTAAGGTTTTCTATAGAATATATAGTTTTCGCACACGGCTAAGGTAAGCGGCATCCTTCAATACATATCTGTTTCTTTAAAAAAAAATAAAAAAAATATGGATGTTGACGAAAGCGCAGCTGTAACGAGCTTTCTGCTGGTGGATTGAAATCTAGCCAGTTACTGGCGGGATCGTTGAATGATTGTTCCTGACTAGCCACGGCACCGCTCCACAGTGCAGTCCAGTGTTGCGAGTAATTGAGATTTAGTAATCACAGTATATAGATTTGATAGCCCCATCCCTCTACGTTAAGAGTGTGGATTTAAATATGAATTGCTTCCAACAATGCGTGTGTTTTTTAGGTAACTTGTATTTGTCTGTGCTTTCTGAGGAGAGCAAGTGATCTACTTGGTTGAGTCGCATCGTAATTTCATAGTCAATTTCGCAACCATTACGAAAAATCGTATTCATTGCTACGATAACGACAGGCCCTTTGTAAGTGAAAAACTTCTACAGCTTTACGATGAATCTACGATTTTGTGGCAAATTTCAAGGTGCGCACAATGCGTATCAGGCGGGCTCTGAGTGGGCGCTTCCATGGAAATCCAAGGAGCTGGGAACACGGCTCTTGCCAAAACCAGGTGACGATATTCACGTGTATGTAGAGCATAATTCATCAGCGTCTGTAGAAACTCTGCCTGAGCTCGCCTCGCTGCAAATTTGTAAGACTGAGGGCGCACCTATATCCCACTATTTCTCACTACGCAACGTTCAATCTAACTCTTGTCCCTATCATAATCAATGCCAAAACAAACATTCTTTTATTGAAAACCCTTTCAACTCACCCAAATATAGCTCATTAAACCATTCAATTTCCCTCTCCACGTATGACACCACTGGGTGCGCGCACGACGGAAAAAAGTTAGAGCGATTGTAAGCAGGTCAGAAGTTGTCTCTTGATGATTAACATAGGCAACCCCATTTCTGGCCACACCATGTTTGCATTCGCAAGACTCATAAAACCGAGTCCGACTTCTGGACTAATGGCGGCAAGACCCAGGGCGTTCTCGTCTTCGGCATTTGCTTTGAAAACCCACACATCTACTCGCACAAAGGAAAACGTGCATGATTTGGAGACATTCTTCAAGTTGATTGGGAGAAACCCTATAGAGCACCTCGATTTGTTTGATGGCAACTTGAACAAGTTTCTCAATGCGGGTTCTAAGCAAACGAAAGTACAGGGTTTCGACGTATCTACTAGGCGGTACATGTTACGCTGGCAACACAAGCTAACCAGGCATTTAAAGCATTTTTCGAATACAAGAGAGAAGTAATAAGCCATTATTGGTTGACTCACGGGTATGTCCGCCCTCTAGAATGCGACAACTTAAACAATTCCAAGTATCCAGACAAAATATATTGCATATATACCATAAATGTACGGGGGTTTAGACACTCTCGTTAGTATTCCTTAAATTCTGGCGCCGAGGAAGCATTCTTATAAAGAGGTTTACCTGTATAAACCAGGCTTGTTAGTAAGTAGTATTTTTAATATTTTTCGCGATATTTTTGCTAGAAAAAATATTTTTCCAAAATATTATTATTTTTATGCATATTTATTCTAGTAGTAGTAGTTTTTATGCAAGTATTTTTAATTTTTTTTTCAAAAAGGTGCACCTGCACACCAATAGCGGAGAGCGAGAAATTCCAATATCACTCGCATCCAGCTCTTCATCTCCGTCATACAGAAAGTATTTATCACTCGCGTCCAGCTCTTCATCTGAGTTTCCCTCAATTGAGTCAAAGGGTCTTTGATCCCAATCTAAAAGTATAGGTTTGCGAAATTTTCTGATCAATCGTGATTTGGCCTTCTTCTTCTGCCTGATGATGAATTTCATCAAGGTTTGGATCCGGAATAACGCCCCTCGACTTTAGTATTGCCAACATTTTCATCGCCTCTGGTGGCAATTTTCTTCTTGCGTCCGTAAGCATGCACTTCACCCCGGAGCAAAGTGACTCAAGCGGTGAGGACATCGCTGGGGTATATAAAAAGTCTCCTGCCATCTCATAGATGACGGGAAACGTAGCTCTTCGAGATCTGTAGTAGTGTGCAACATTACAATCTTCATCTTGTATCATTTCGTCTAAATATCTCGTTAGTTCATTTTCCTCTGCGATCGACTTGCTCTTCAAGAAAATATTTGGTTTTGGATACCGAACTGAGCCATCACTGGGTTTTCGTTTTTTCTTTGTGTGTAGTGGAAGCTTCTGCCTCTTTTCGTACTCCGTTTTGTACTTGTGAAAAAGTTCAAATAGAGCTTCTTGAACAGCATCTGAAACAGTATATTGAAAGCCATGTGCCCGGAGAATGTCAAACTTTAAACGAGGATCACTGTCGCGATGTAAAGATTTTTTAGCGGTTCGATATTACAAGACCGGATATTGTAATATTTGAGTAGTTTGGCACACGCGTTCAGAACCCCACAGCAAGTAAGGGCTGAGTCTCCTCAAAGTGTGGAGTTTTATAACCCTCAAGTATATCTAAGATTTGTGCCACAAACGGTATTGTGAACCCAGCTGTCTGATAGTCACTGCCTTGGAGTCATTGGATTGTAAATTCAAATATGCCGAGTAAGGAACAAATTGTTTCAAGGTATTCCCAATCTTTTTCAGTTATAAGCAAAGATTTAAGTTTGAAGCTCTTTTGTTTGGCTTCACTCTGACTCTTCACGGTTTCCAAAGTTTTTAAAATAGCATCACGAAAATGAAGAAATCTTGCAAGCATTTTTAGTTTCGAAAGCCATCGTGTATCGTTATCCCTCACAAGAGTCTTAGGACCTGTATTCTTTCCCAGCTTGGAAGATGTCTGTTGAACAGTTCTAAAGGTATTTTTCAAGAAGGTGTTTTCACGAAATCCGTGAATTAAAGAGAGTACCACCCCAGGAACATGTTGCACGTGCTGAACGTGATCTGGATGTGATCTCTCGACTTCGTCAATTTTAGTACGAACACTTTTCGTCTTCTTTGTGTTGAAACGTAAAGTCCATTAAAGCTCCTATCACCAAATTCAAAACATGCTCCGCGCACCTTGTGTCTCCTATAAAATCAAACGTGGTGGCACTGTCATTAATATCAGCTGAGAATTTTTTAACCAACATGCTAATGGGCGAGGCGTTGTCCCTGGTGATCGATATAATGCGTTGTTTGATGTCTAATTCATCAAGCACCCCACTGGGTACTTTAAATAGAGCGTCTCCCGTATATGAAACTTCCAGGTTCAAAACTTCAAAGCCGATGACATAGCGTTGTAGACGAAACAACTCATCATGAAAATGCAAAGTAACGCCAAGAAAATCAAGATTACTACCGGACCTCCACTCGTCAAGTGTAAGAGCAAAACGGCCCTTGGTTTTTTTTAACTCGACCTTTAAGCGATCTCTTTCCTGATTATAGAGGTCCCGAAGCTTCTCTTTCACAAGGAAGCGCGATGGTTTGGGGAGGGTAATAGTCTTGCACAATTTTGCGTATTCTAGCAAATTGTGGAAGTGTTGACTGTCAGCTGTTGTGAAAGGCAAGTTGTTGGCCAGGAACAATCTCATTATCAAGGTGAAATAAGTGTCAGATTTAAACTCATCAGGGATGTACATAGGCAGGCCCCAAACACTAGGGCCCGTCTTGCTCTTGGCGGACTGAAGTGGTAAATATCAATCGATAGTGGCCGTCGGAGAGATAGTTGGCTTTCTCGAGTTGGTTTTAGTACCATTCGCCTCCTTGTATTCCTTCAACTTGGCATTATATGCGGTAGTGTGATTGGATGTCCAATGAGAACGCATATTCGAATGCGCCGACAGTGCATAGAAGATCCTTTGACAGTTGGGAGACGTACACGTAAATTTAAATTTTGCTTTGGAGCTCGAGTTCAGCGCAGGTACATTTGACTTAGTGAAAAGCTTTTGACGGACTAAGATCGGAACTTTCAAATCTTCGCCAAGGGACGCAAAGCTGGTATCATCCGCTAAATCTACCTCAATAATTGAGAAATTTGCAGCCATTTGGTTAAGAGGTGTAAAAGAAACAAAGGAGTAGGGCCGTGCGGAAGAAAGATATTAATGTATGGGACCCGGCGTACGATCCCAGACCGCCATTGCGCAAATCTTTCAATGCTGCAATAGGGCGCAAATCCCAGAACAGTTAGAATGTCTCTCAGGCTTCGAACACCACGCTTCGCCATGTATAAAAGTGCTTGAATAATTTTTGAGAAAAAATATATTTTCTACTAGCTTTTGCTAAAAAAATACTTTTCCAGGATATCTTTATGTTTTTTTATGCTACTAGAAAAAATACATTTAAATTAATAAAAAATAAAATTCGCGAAAAATACTACTTACTAACAAGCCTGGTATAAACCGTTATTTCTATCCATACTCTCATCACTGGAGCGCGGTTTGCAGCAATTTCTCAGCCATTCTCTCACCACACCGCGCGGTATCTCTGGTTGGCGCACGACCCCAAGCTACTCGTCACTTGATAAACCAGCTTTTACTCACAAACCACCTGGCTCAATGATGGGAACGTATGTGACGATTGCGACGTGCAACCTCAACCAATGGGCTTTGGATTTCGAGGGCAACAGAGACCGGATTCTCGAGAGTATTCGAGAGGCGAAGCGGCAGAAGGCGAGGCTCAGAGTAGGGCCCGAATTGGAGGTTTGTGGGTACGGTTGTTTGGACCATTTTGCCGAGAACGACGTGTATCGCCAGTCGTGGCAGACGTACGCGGAGATCTTGGGCCATCCCGACACCCGCGACATAATTTTGGACATTGGAATGCCGGTGATGCACAAGTCTGTGAAGTACAATTGTCGCATTTTGAGCTACAACGCCAAAATCATCTATATCCGCCCGAAGTTGGACTTGGCCAACGACGGGAACTACCGGGAGATGCGTTATTTCACGCCGTGGAACCGCGTGCGGTACTACGAGAAGTACCAGCTTCCGAAAAACATCCAGCAGATTACGCACCAGGCTTCTGTGATCATAGGTGACGTGGTCATGGAGACCCTCGAGACCAAAATAGGCGCCGAGACGTGCGAGGAGTTGTTTACCCCGCATTCCCCGCACCTCGCCATGGCGCTTGATGGTGTTGAGATCGTGACAAACTCCCTGGGGTCCCACCACGAACTCCGCAAGTTGGATCTAAGACTCGAGCTCATAACCGAGGCCCTGAAGAAGTGCGGGGGAATCTATCTCTACGCCAACCAAAAGGGCTGCGACGGCGACCGTTTGTACTACGACGGGTGTGCGTGCATTGTAGTTAATGGGCAGATGGTGGCGCAAGGAGCACAGTTTTCACTTAGCGATGTCGAGGTTGTTTCCGCCACGATCAATCTCGACGATGTGCGTGCGTACCGCAACCAGAAGTCCGCGGCGCTTCAGGCGGTCACGCGCAACGAGCCGTACCACAGCGTTGCCACCGAGATCGAAATGTGTCCTCTTTCGAGCGTATTTGATTCGTCGGTCAAGCCGACCAAACCCCTTGAAAGAATTCGGTACCACACGCCCGAGGAGGAGATCGCCCTTGGGCCTGCATGCTGGCTCTGGGACTACTTGCGGCGCCTGAAAACAGGGGGCTTTTTCTTGCCCTTGAGTGGGGGCATCGACTCCTGCGCTACCGCCGTTATAGTGCACTCGATGTGCCGGTTGGTTGTGGCTGCTGTGGCAGAGGGAAACGCGGCCGTTTTGCAGGATATCCGTGCGCTTGTCAAGGACCCGGAGTTCTTTCCAAAGGACCCCAAAGAGGTCGCTGCACGCATCTTCTATACTTCTTTCATGGGCACCGAAAACTCGTCCAAAGAGACGCGGTCTCGGGCCAAGGAACTCGCCGAGAAAATAGGCTCCTACCATGTTGACATGAACATGGACACGCTCGTGGCGGCGGTGGTGTGTGTCTTCGAGGTGGCCACCGGAAAAAGACCCGTCTTCAAGATCTTCGGCGGGTCCCAAACCGAGAACTTGGCGTTGCAGAACATCCAGGCGCGTTTGCGCATGGTGCTCAGCTACTTGTTTGCGCAACTTTTGCCCTGGACCAGAAAGAAAGAAGGTGGCTTGTTGGTGTTGGGCAGTGCCAACGTTGACGAGTGTTTGCGGGGTTATTTGACGAAGTACGACTGCTCCAGCGCCGACTTGAACCCAATCGGCGGAATCTCCAAAACCGACTTGAAGGCGTTCATTGCGTGGGCCGAAACTAGCTTCGGCTTGCCGATTTTGTCCGACTTTCTTAGTGCAACACCCACCGCGGAATTGGAGCCGATTACGGAAACGTACGTGCAGTCCGACGAGGTCGATATGGGCATGACGTACGAGGAGCTCTCCGTTTTTGGAAGGTTGAGAAAGGTCGAGAAATGCGGGCCCGAGTCCATGTTCGTCAAGTTGTACCATGAGTGGTCCCAGCCGCCCTACAACTACACGCCCGAGATTATTGCGGAGAAGGTGAAACGGTTCTGGTTCTTCTACGCCGTAAACAGGCACAAGATGACCACCATGACGCCCTCGTACCATGCGGAGCAGTATCTGCCGGACGATAACCGGTTTGACTTGCGGCCGTTCTTGATTAACCCAAGATTTCCGCTTGCCAGTAGAAATATCGACGAGATTGTTGCCAAAATCAACCTGCAGAACAGGGACCTCGAGAGCAAAACGCTAGGGGTGGACTGAGTCTTTTTTCTATGAGTCTGGAATGCACATGGCTGTTTCACGATATCGTGCCTCGATTTCAATGAGTGTACCGAATTTGGTCAAAATTACTTCATACTCGCGTTTACAAAGACTTCTTCTTGGGAATGTTTGGATTTGAATGGCATGGCTCTCGACATGAGCGCTCTCTTCACTGAGTTCATTACATGTTCCCCGGTGCTCCAATTTGAGCAAGTGATGGTGTGTATATCATCTGATATGCAGATTTTATCATCTCATTTCACAACCCATAGCTATGCTCTGGCGACCGAGGAGCTCATTGTCAGAAACGTTAGTCCAGCTGCTTAGTCTCAAAATGACACCTTGTCTCTATCATTGGGCAATGAATCTGCCTTTGGATGACCCTATAGACCATTGTCAAGCCAAGCCCTCCTCTTGAGGTGAGAGCTGGGAAGCCCATGGATGTTGTGCGGTAAATCTCGCCTTAAAGGTATATTCCTGCTGAAGCAAGATTCGAAATTTGCGGCTGCCACAGGCCCCTACAGACAACCAAGGTAGGCAATTTTAGACATGAATGATGTACATTTTTCTCTTGGAGTGAGACTCGTGCATCTGATCATCCATTTCTGGATAGAAGAGATTTACAGAAATCTCGCACATTCTTTTGTTTACGCAAAGCACTTGTGACTTCAGTCACACAATTACTGACCCTGTTACCACCCCATCACCTCTTCACAATTCATCTTTGAGCTGCACAGAACTTGGTCTGAGTGGCTTTCTTTTCTATCTTCGGCCGTTTGCTGCTACTTCACTACAAAAGGATGCATGTGTTGCGTGAATGACGCGAAATAATTGACTTCCTGAGATAGTACTCTCTTACATTTTGCTATAATGAGGTGACTCTGGGGAACGCAACTTGCGCTAACGGCATCAGTCTTGCTACTTTTCGATGATCTCCGCACTAGAGCCCCGGACGGTTTTGTGGATGGCTATACCTGTTGGTGGGGTGGACAGTCTGAAGTTGATGGTTCAGGGAGTTGAGTGAAATGGGTCGAAATGATTGTATCAATGGAAGCCTCATCCTCTGAGGCCCAAATGTCACGCAAAACCATAGGCAAGCCTATTACCATTGAATGAAAGCGACGAAGGAGCATCTCCGCTGAGACCGTGCCATCGAGCCATCCGAGTTTGTGATTCGATATCGACTAGTGATCCGCGCCTCACGTTACCAAGTATTTCTTAACGTGGTTTTGGGTGCCCCGTAAAGGAAAGTCCGCTATATTTTTCTTGGGCTACTAACCAACGGACTGACGGCTATCCCACGTTTCTAGATGGAAAGCCAGACTGGTTACGCTATAAGACCGCGCTTGATATTAACTGTCAAATGAGAACACATGCGGCAGTCACATACGACTGTGATTGGTACTCATATCTCCATGTACATACTATTCCATTTGGTATGTGTGTGAGTCGGATTCAGTCCAGCCTGGAACTATTCCCACATTATGAAAATGGCCATTCTTGCCTGATGTATACTGACCAAAGACGACAAATGAGCGCACTTCTCGGCATGGCCAAACATCGCTCCAATAATTGTCATCGGGATCGGGACTCGCCAATAATTGATATAAATGCGGAGTAAATGATTTGGGATAATTCGAAACCCTGTGTGAAGCGGCGAGTGCTTGTGAGTATTGTGCCTTTGATCATAAAATTGTTGGCATATTCCCAGTTCCCGCTTCGCAGTACCGGGTATCGTTTCTTCTTGAGACTTTGCTTTTACTTGTGGTGCTGCTTTGACTATATTTTTTACTCCCCGTTAAGCTTGTCTGATGCAAAAGTATGATGGCGAACTGGGTCAAGATGTGGACTTTTCTGCAGTATTGACGGCGTTTTCGTCACACCGATGATTCCCTTAGTCATTGAAAAGCTTTACGCCTGATTTGTGCAGTTTCTGCTCGATTGAAAAGACCACGATTGTTAATTTTTGGGCTAAAGCCAAAAGGCCTATTGGAGTTGAATGGTTGAGACATCTCCTGCATTACGGATTGATCTTGCCTCCCCAAAGTGACACAATATTGTTTTGCTGATTTCGCAGATTGAACGTGCTGTGCCTTCGCATGAAATCTGCAAGACTGGTTGCTACCTGGTGGGGTATATCCTCGTGAAGAAAGTGGCCTGCGTTGGTGGAGTTGTTGAATACCACAAGCTGGAATTTTCCCTGCATCTGTCCAATCGTCAACTTCTTGTCTAGAGTCTCGTTGCTAGAGAGAATGAGTAATTTGGCCAACTTGCTACTTTCAAAATCACACAGCAAAAACCTCGATGATAACCCGTCAAACCACGTATCCCACGAATGGGCCATATTTGCGATTCGAGCTTTCCAAGTGTATGTACCATCGGGTTTGCGCAATAGTAGGTCTGGAACGCTTACCCTAGCAGACTCTTCGTTCCTGAGAAGTCGGGTCTGTAGATGCCATTGCACTGCCTGGTTGATTGAACTAAACGATTTAGGTCGTTTTTCGAGGAAATAACAGATCGAATGTAGTGACTGTACTGCCGTTTCTTCGACGATATCTATCATCACAAGACCCTTGATATTGTGGTCTGTTTGTGGATATTTGTAGACAAAGTTGGTAATCACCGCGCCTCCAAGAGAATGGCCCAACAAACACAACGGATTACTTGGATTGTGCTTCTTGAAAAACTGCTCTACTATGAAGTGAAAATCTGCCGTGAGGTCCAGTAACGTGTAACTATCGGGATATACATTGTGCAAGCCGTGACCTCTTGCATCGAATAAAAACATTCCTGGATAATTACCGTCAGTGCCAAGGCGCTTCAATGATTTGTAGAGATACAAAAATGATAATGCAGAAGATCCAGCGCCGTGGTGGCATATGTAGATCGGAGCCTCCAGTGTCGCAGGTGGCGCATAATATGTCTTGAAAGCGACGCCATTTTCGGGATGAGTGTATACTTCCTGAACCGGAAAAACCAACGATGCAACGTTTTCGGAAGATACGATAGCGTCCATTTCTCGAAGTGGTGATCCATTGTTGCCAATTTCCAGGGGTTCAGAGTCAGTCTTGATCTGCGGTTCGGGTATAGTGGAACATTGACGCTCCTCGGCAACAGGCTCAAGCCCGAGCTTCGAAGCGCTTTTTAAAAACGCTCTTTTCTTGAGTTCGTTCATCTCTGTCACAAGGTTACTGTGGTACTGCAGTATCAATAATGAGCCTCAACTCAGCTAATCCTAGGTCGAGCTAATCTCCCAGTAAATGGACTGACACGCGCAATCGAGAGAGTCTCTATTTTTGACTTTGCTAGACGCATGCGATAATCGACCAAGAAGTATCAAAAGGCGTAAATTCGTCAAAGTGTGTCCGCATCATGCAATGCAAATGCGCATGTACATTGTGTTGGTCCTAAGGGCATCTCCGAGTAACGGGTCATCGGCCTGTGATCTTTGGACAGGACACGACCCTCAGTACAGCAAAACCTCGAAATGAATATCGCGCCAAATGAATAACTCGATATCTGCATAAAAATACATGTAAATAATTATAGGAGCTCACCACAAATGTTCAGAGACATGGAAAAATTATTAGGCGAAGCAGAGAGCTTGAAAGCAGTACATACTTGCCTTTTCTTAATTTCAATTAAATTTGGGAATTTTATTCAAATTTTAAATCAATTCTTGTGACTTTTACCGCTGCTCACATGACTTTCAGGTGACATAGATCAAGTGCTAGTCGCGGTTTCACTCAACAATTTCCTTGACGATGAAGCATATGGTTGTCCGTCTGAGCGTTCGTTGCTGACGGAGCTATATGAAAGCTTTTAAGATTTGGAGAAAACGCTAAGCGATTGTGAAGATACTCACACTAAATAAGTACAGCAGTGCAACTGGACATAAGTAGTATGAGCAATGCAAAAACATGATCAAAACACTGTTTAACATATAAAACTAGTATGCTCTAATTAAATTCGACGTAAAAATTTCATTGAAATTTACTTTCTCTTTGAAATATGTAGGCGTACCTATATTTAAACGAGAACATGGACATCTAATGATGTCTAGAAGAAATTCAATATCCTATCTTGATCAATGGAGTGGTATGCAACCAGAAAATATTTCTATGCAGGATACTAAGATTCAAAAATAAGAATAATAGAAATCCACTTTTTTTAAGCTGAAATGCTTTTTGTGATGGCTGCGGTAATTCATCTTGATGTTTGAGCCAAGACCAATCAACTTTTATGAAAAATTACGCCTTTGTATTTATTGGCTTAAATGAACCGGTTTACGAAATATACTGTGTTTTTAATTAAATTTTTCCAATTTTTAAAGAGCAATTTTTTGGACAATAAAACTAGAAATATAAATTTTTATGTTGACAGGTATGATCATCTCGAAATTCTCTATTGTACCCACTAATTTTCATAGCTTTATACATTATCAGGAATTCACCTCATCAAGAAAACCACCCAAAACCTCGATAAATGAATATCCTCGATAAGTGCATGAAAGCGAGCTTTTTTAATGTATTCACTTACCGAGATTTTACTGTAGTAGCCCGGAAAATTACTCTCTTTCTGGAAAAGACAAGAGACTTTTTCGGATGATCGGAGTTTAGGGAGATTATCTGGGTTCATAATTGTGGCTTAGTATTCGTAAAATTACTAACCGAACCACCATAACGTTTGTGCTCCGTAACTTACGCATCGAGCATTGCTGTCTCATATATTTCAACCAGGCAAATTTGTAGGTAGTACTTTTAGAATTTTTTGCGATATTTTTGCTAAATAAAATATCTTTCGAAATACTTTTATTCTTATGCATATCCATTCTAGTACTAGCACGTTTTCTGTAATTACTTTTAGTATTTTATCAAGTAGGTGCATCTACACACTAACAGGGGAGACCGAAAGATCTCCTTATCACAACCGGTCAAAACCGCGAGAATGTCCATACAAGGCTCGTATATTTGATCCCTTCTTACTCAAATGCCAAAATACCCTCGTCGTCATGCGAAATATAGATAGGCTCTTCGTCCAGCTTAGCACTAGCTTCGGAGTCTCCGTGATTCTCCATCTCCTCTTCATCTCGGTCATACAAAAAGTATACATCACTGGCGTCCAGCTCTTCATCTGAGTTTCACTCAATTGAGTCATAAGGTCTTTTTGATCCCAGTCTAAATGTATATTTTTGCGACATACTCTGATCAATCGTGGATTGGCCTTCTTCTTCTACCTCACGATGAATTTCACCAAGGTCGGAATCCGGAATAACGCCCCTCGACTTTACTATTGCCAACATTTTGAATGACTCTGGTAGTGATCTTCTTCGTCAATGCACTTCACCTCGAAGAAAAGTGACTCAGATGGTGAGGACATCGCTGGAGTACATAAAAATTGTCTTGCCATCTAATAGATGACGTGAAACGTAGCTCTTCGAGATATGTAGTATTGTGCGACATTACAAACCTCATTTTGTCTGTTCTCGTCTAGATACATTACGGATTCATTTTGATCTGTGATCGAAACGTTCTTCATGAAAACATCTGGTATTGAGTATTCCGATCTGTGCCATCATTGGTTTTAGGGTTTTCTGTGCATGAAGTGAGAGCTTCTGCCTCTGTTCGTATGCCGTCTTGTGCTTGTGAAGAAGTTCAAATGGAGCTTCTTTAACAGCATCTATGATGGTAGATTGAAAGCCATGTGCCCTGAGAATGTCAAGTTTTATACGGGTATCTAGCACTGTCGCGATGTAAAGATTTTTTAGGGGTTCGAAGTTACAAGACCGGATATTGTGATATTAGAGTAATTTGGCCCACGCGTTCGGAACCCCCACAGCTAGTAGGGGTTGAGTGTTAGGAAACGGCCTAGTATAGAGGTACTAGAGGGGAGTATATGTATTGTTGGTTATGCTTAGGACTATCTTTAGCTAAGGCTTCCTCTACCAACTCCGGGCTGTCCGTAGGGGCGCCCTTATTGGCCGGTCCGCACTCGGGGTCGTGCGGTGTCTTGGGGCACACACGACCCCTCGGGCTACTGCCTACCGCTGCACTACGCAGGCTACGTGCGGGCCCAGGGCCCGAGGCCCTGGTCCAGGTCTACATCATAACACTCTCCCCCTCCTGGAGGATTGCTTGTCC
>JAKTWD010000908.1:0-13990 GCA_030581935.1 Metschnikowia corniflorae
TCTGTCTGTCTGTCTGTCTGTCTGTCTGTCTGTCTGTCTGTCTGTCTGTCTGTCTGTCTGTCTGTCTGTCTGTCTGTCTGTCTGTCTGTCTGATGAAATTCGGCGAGCACGCAACAAACGTCAATCATATAAATGACCTCCATTCCCACCAAGTATACAGACGTCAAATCTATTTTTTCTCGGCATATCTAGAATTATGTTTTCCATAACCATGTTTTGCTCCTTTGGTGCCACTTAGAGTCATCTATGAATTCGGAATACAAACTAGACTATAGGCTAGTAATGGCAACCATAACCCAAAGATTTCCATCTGAAAAGAAAGTTCCCAGAAGACCACCGAAAATTCTGACCTAAATATCATGGTACAAATTTGTGCAACGGATGTTTCTAAACAAACAACAGCCAAATTTACGAATCTGGTCGACTAGATCATGGACCGCTTAACAGACTTTGCTGGACATCGATTCGATGTACAAGCGTTTGGCAACGAGGCGGAACTCGTCGAGCTGAGGCCCTCCAGAGCCAGCAAGATCGTGTCTAGTGTTGCTATATGTGATGAGATTCTCGCAAAAAGAGTCAAGCTTGCCAAAATATGTGATGCTGTAGTAATTTTCTCCGAGGTAATAAAACTTTTTCATCTTATTCGTGGCCAAGATATTCTATTGGTTCACCCCGCCATACGCCTTAACCCGACCCAAACTCGAGAGGTTAATGATATATTTCCAGAACACGCAGAGTTGAAGATGAGCTTTTTTCGAGTGGAAGAAGTTCGTTTCTGGCCGCCGAGAAATATCGATAATTCTACTCAATTGTTCTTCAATCACTAGTTGACTTTGGGGTGGGTGCTAAACGGCATCGGTTGCAACTCGCGCCTCTTCTATGAAACGTGCCAATTAACCTGCTCATTAAAACACATGATTGACCGGAGTAATCCGAGATTGCAGAATCAGCTGTAAAGTGGGGCACATTTTACGTATCTGGCTGCTTGAACTTTTCGAGAGCTCCTTCTATATAAATATCTTTTCTTGAATTCAAGTTTCGTGTGAGCAAATGTGATTGTATGTGTGATATGGGAGGCACTCCTCGACTTCTTGCTGTGAAAGCTGATAACCTTCTTGGCTCGTATCTGGAACGACGTAAGATGATTCCAATACGGGCTCCCGCGAAAGCGTTGAACTGGTGAATTCACGTGTGCGTGGAACAATTGAGTTTCACGCTTCAAGATAACATATTTCTGTTCTCGTAAAAGTCCACTTGAGATGTGTGAAGAATTTACCTGTGCTTTCCAAAAGGAAGTCCGCACAGTTCAATCCTCTCGCAGTCAGGAGTGGAATGGCTTTATTCTTACTCATGATCTTGGCCATATGGTGAGTTAATTTCAACCGAAGATACTTTGTGTACCAATCCATGTCTCCGTTCAAAATCGAGCGGAGAACGGCTGCTCTGTGACCTTGAAGTTCTTCTCAATTGGACTTGATGAATATGCACATATCCTTCAGCCTCACCATACCGAATCTGTCGGTGTCACATGTTTTCGCTTCAAATCTCGACCATGAGGCCTATATGCTTTCAACCGATGGTGTGATTTACAAGCTCCGCGAGAAGGCCATCAACCAGCAGATCGAACTCATGATCCAAAAGGAGCTATTCCCCATTGCTCTAACATTACCCAAGCACAGCAAGACCATTTTAAGGATTAACAGACACATCATAGAGGTCTTCTTTGATCTGGGTCGACAGACACTATCTTTCTCTCCTCAATTTAAAATCATCGAATTTTTGAATTGTGATGAAAGTGAATACTTATAAAGCTAGTTGCAAATCTACATCAAAATGAGATGTGCGTGTAACTGTACTTCAGTCCCAGGTCCGCTGATCCCGGGAAATGTGAGTCAATCCTTCATTTTCTGAACAGTCATTCGATTTCTTCTCTGAAACCACATCAAAGACAGATTTTTCTCAAAGCTTCGTACCAAGAATGAATTGGAAACTTTTGCCACTAGTGAGTACCCTTCGCTTAAATTGACCTTGGCATAATCTGCCGCAAGAGCAGCAACAGAATTCCTGTGAAATCAGCACCCTCATCTTCTTTCAATTCCAGTGAGCCCGTGATGATACCCATCAAGGAAGTGAGCTAATGCAAGGAACGAAGGTCAGCATCGTCTGTGACACTTTGCTTTATGTGTTATATGATTTGCTTCTACGTATCGCATGAACAAAACTCTACAGTGAAGTTGTCTCATGCTGTTGACATCTGCTGGGAAGCTTGCTTGTCGGTCAGATCATTCAGGCAGGAAATCAAACATAATTTGCCTGAAGCTCTTGGGTATCTGAGGCACTTTGTAAAGCGTCTTTGTGATCAACGAGCGCACAAACCTCTTGAAGTCCACTCCTTGAGTATTACACACAGGAGTAAATGACAGGATTTCAGCTAACTAGACATTGTAAAGGAATCTGGCAAGATTGACGCGGGTCTATGAACAGGCTCAACAGATATGCGCACTGAAATTTGCAACCGGTTGCAGCCATGGTGCTTATCGGAGATTGCAGGCCCGTACACCAGCGAAGGTCTGCTGTTTGGACCCCGGCGAATTTCGGCGAATTTTGGTTGTTTGGTCATTTTTTTAATTTAGATGGATTTTTGAGGCGGGATTGAGGGGGGCAAGCTGTTTGATTTTTGAGTATCGGGTGTTGATGGCATCTTGATCTGGCTTAATTTTGCCACCGGCTTGGAGGAAACATAGGCATGGCGCGATATGCGGAGCGCATTATTCACGACAGAAAAGGAAATTGTGTTCGAGGTAGACTTTCTCAAGATCGCAAAAGGCCACAACCTCCGCTCTTTGGCCTAGCATACATCTTGGGCGCAGCGATACCCTCAAAAACCTTCTTTATACCCTCTTCCATCTTCTTCAACTGCAGAGGCTTCATACATTGCACCAAGTCTTTATAGACCGTTCGAGAGGCCACAAACATATTGGTGCCTATAGCTCGCTCGATCAATCAAATCAAGATTCATGTAACCTTGCTTCATTGTGACAAAAGGCAACAGTCCTATAAGCTGTTTCCAGTTAACTCCATTCAATTTCAAGCCCAAGTACTACAAGTCTTCCGAATACAACAACATCTGAGGATACGGGAGTATCATCTGATGGTATTGTAAATAAGAAGAATGCACGCCCATGAGTTTATTCTTAGTCTCACTGACCTTGCTATTGCCAAAATGCTCAAACTTTGCAAGAGCTTTTGCAACTATCTCATAATCTTTGTCTCCGCCAAGATAAATGTTGACTTATGCATCTTGAGTGTCGAGCCAGTCCGTTTGTTTAGACACCTCTACAACGAGTGTGGGACCACCAAATACTGGTGGCACGAAATCGGATTCACAAAACCAATGCATTTACGAGAGATGCTAGCCCCACAAGACGTTACGTACCAAAATCTGAAAGCCCTAACTGGTTTGTTAAAGTCATTAAGCGGGTCTATTCGGTTCGGTGCGGGGTTGAAAAGGACGGCGTGGTTCTTGTTCCCTTACTGGATAGACCAGTTTCCAAAGCACTCCATCGGATTAATCCGATGGGTCGATGACATTTGAACATCTAAGGTAAGATGAATGAGAAGTTGATCATATTTTGGGCAGGGGTTTTGGGCAGATTAGGAGTGAAATCCCCGGGTGGGCATTCAAACCTGAAATGTGGTTACGACATACTATGGTTTTTCTATAGCGATATAGTTGTTTTTGTCGGCGTACTTAGTCCAATGATTTTTTTCCGTAACGTAAATCACTCACTTTCGCACCAAACCCTCATTTGGGTCACCGCCTGCATTTTGTAAATATATAATATCTTTGACTCCGAATATAAACACCAAACATACGCTAAAACATAAAAAAAAATATTGAGCTTTATTTTGACATGTCTGTCTACGATGCCCTATTGTCCCACAAATTCCACAAATGGATTTGCGTTTTTTATGTGGCTGTGAAATTCTATCTTCTGAGTCCACGGAATTTTCCAAAAAGGGATTAACATCCCAAAAAGCTGGAAGTGCGTTCGTTGAATTCCTCATTAAACAAGTCACTAGCGTCGGTTACACGCTTTTTTGATCTACTGCTTTTTTTGTTCTGCCTGGCATGAGTGACGAGAACATCGCCGAATTGTTTGGCCATTATCGCATATGAATGACCCTGCGAAAGCGCGTAGTTTGAAACTTTGTCAAAAGAGGCTTTCAAAGGACCAGCCACATCGCCAGGACAATTTTCTAGTAATTCATAATGTGAGGAAGCGAGGCTCCTTAAATAGTTGTGTTTTGAAGGCGTACCCGAATCATCAGCAAGACTAGAAGATCTACGTGGCGTCAGATGACGACGTGGAGACAACTCGTTTCTTATATTGATGTTGATCTTCGATAACACCCACTGAGGATTTAATGGTATTAAACCGGCAGTTTCGAAGCTGCTCCAAACATTTCGAGCAGTGAAACCATCTACCCGAGCATGTTTTTATAGTGCAATGAAGTCATCTTAATTGATGCGCACACTGCCACTCGCGAGCACATCAAACCCAGTTCTTTCTCCGGCCAACTGGTAATATTTTGTCTTTAACGGTCCAAAACAGCAAAGATCAAGAGGTTGCAACAAATCAGATGTGTGAGGCGGCATGTATAGAGCGATTTCATTTTCATTGCAGATTTTGTCCAACTCTGGTGTCAAATGACTACCATGTCCGTCAAGTATCAAAAGTCTAAGAGTGCGTTTCGATATAGACTCTGCCTGGGGGATGAAAACGTGTTCGAGCCACCGGATAGCAATGTCATTGGATGCCCAACCATTCGCACTAACTCCCAAGCGCCAGTTTTCGTCAAGCTGACCATACCATGACTCGGAAATTTGCTTACCTTTAAAAGTGATAAATGGGTGCAAAAACAGACCCGTAGCATTGATACTCTCGATTGCTGTCACCCACTCTCAATTTCCGTTCTGAATTGATTGTCTTTTCCCCCGTATTTCAGACCCTGATACAACTTTCTTTGTCACATTCAAACCCATCGAAAAGCCTGTCTCGTCCACATTGTACACATCGCTTGACTCGATCCCATATGAAGCATCGTGTTATGTACATGATCAAACCAACCTTTTAGTACCTTTGGGTCATGGCACTTTGCCCGTCGATAATCATAAGGTCTCGAGTACTTTGTGTCTAGATTTGGATGTCATTCCACAAATTTGGAATCGCAATTGGTACCAACTTTTAAATTCACTTCTGTTTAATGCGACGCGAGCAAATATTCTTCCATTCTGCGAACAGCATTGACTTGCGGGGCGAGACCGCGAGACTCCTTGGAGAAGATTCATTTAACTAAACTTTCATCTTCAGATTTTTGTTAATTTGTTTGGTCCGCGGCTGCTTCGACGTGATTTCTTGAACCTTTCCTCCTCCGTTGAAGAGTGCCGCGGTACAAATTGAAAGCGCGTGCTGTTTCCCGCACTGACTTGATATTACCCTCTTTTAAACTTTTTAGGGTAAATGAGATCCTAGTTTTATCATCTTGCAAAACTGGAGTTGATTCGACCAATTGTGGTGGCATGGGAGGTGTTCGAAAAAATAGAAACTTTTTTTTCAGACGCGTCTGTTATTGCTGACCCAAATGAGGGTTTGGTGCGAAAGGGAGTGATTTACGTTATATTTGTTTTGGCCATAAATTTCAACACTGGTCAGTACTACATTACGCCAGCAACTATCAATTTCATTATTTTTTTCCAATTTTCAAAAGGCAAATTTCTGGTCACCAACGCTATAAATATGACATTTAACTTACATGGGTATGATCGTCTCAAATTCTCTACTAACTCACTAATTTTCATAATTTTATACATTTTCAGGAATTCGCTTCATCAAGAAAACCATACAAGTCCTCGATAAGTGAATATCGATAAGTGCATAAAAGCGCGCGTTTTTAATGTATTCGAGGTTTTACTGTACATCAACATGCCGGCACATAGACTCTCATACAGCCTCCAATTACCATTCCATCATTTACCACCCCACTGCTTCTCCACCACCTCGGTCGATGTGGCGGTATAGGCATAGCATACGTATAACATCTCCACCCCCTACCTTATAACTAAGAAAATCAGGAAAAATGCTGAATCTGGCGCCAGGAGCGGGCCTGCTGGGCCTCTCGCGGTTCGCATTCAACATCTACGGATCGTTCAATGAACGGCCGTTTGCACGGGCGCCCGAAAAGCCCAAAGTGGCGCCCCTGACGAAATTGAAGTACATCTGTGACCGGGAGATCACGTGCATTTCTCAATTGCATGTTCCGCTCGGCGGGCATACTGTTGCGGGGTACGACCAGGCGAACCTACCGAGCCACCATGTTCTTATAGGCGGAAAGAACTACCTCAAGTTGTTGGTGCTCAACTCGGACCAAACACAAATAGCCGCCGACACAAACATCATCGACACTCAGGGGGCGCCTCTGGCGCGCGCGTACGCGTCGCTGCGCCTCTTCAATGTCAACACCCTAAAGACCAAAAACGACTTGATCGCGTGCGGCCTACATAGTGGCAGTATCAGCGTGTACCAGGTTGCAGGCAACGGGAAAGCGCGCTTGTCGCATAAGCTCGACGGGCACAAACGCGTGGTCAACTCGTTGGACTTTGCCGACCTGGGCCAGGTCGTGTTTTCGGGGTCCCAAGACGGGTCAATCAAACTATGGGATTTGCGCTCGTACACACAGAAACCAGTGGTATCTCTCAAGGCCTCGCAGCACCTGGACCCGGTGCGGCTGTGCCAGTACTCGCCGCATGGGCGCGTGCGGGGAAAAATGACGGTGTTGTCCGTCCACGACCTGGGCTCCTTGTGTAAATACGACTTACGGTATCCTAGTCTGGGGTACGGTGGCGTGGCGCTCCCCGAACGCAAATGGACATTCCATACCGGGCCCGCGCTCTCGCTTCACATCCATCCCGAACTTGAGTATGTGCTCACCGGTGGGCGGGACCGGCGCATCTGTTTGTGGAACTACGGAGATACAAGTCCGAACCCGGAGACGACGTTTTCGACGTACGGGCCCGTGATGAAGGTGCGGTGGAACGAGCTGCCTAACCCGGAGGGTGCAGCCGAGCACCCCGTTCTTCTTCCAAGCTCCCAAACCACCCAACCGCTTTACGCGTACGACTTTGCCTGTCTGTACCTCAACGACGACCCGTCGATAACCGTGTACAACTTGGCGCGGCGGTACGTGCCCCAGGAAATCGTGACCACGCTCTCGAAAAAACCGTTTCAGAACTTTGTGTGGGCACGCGGGGCCCCGGGCGACCGGAAGCTCTGGACCATCACCAAGCTGAACGCTTTTGTGTCGTACGACTTGAACCTGGCGGCAGAAACCTCCCAAAACATCATGCGCCCGCCCGAGATGCTCCCCAAAGTGGTCACGGCATGGACGAACGGGTCGGCGGGGCTTTCTGTTGTTGCCCAGGAGCGCCAGGATTACGATTTGCTGCTTCCGGTGAATTCGGAGTCGGCTTTGGGTTTGGAAAGGTTGGGGTCTGAGGGGGACGGCAGGAGCGAGGACGAACGGTATGAAAAGTACGAAAGGCACGAAAAGGAGAAGGAAAAGGAAAAGTTCGAGATATCTTCCCTGCCGGTATCGCTTGACCGCCAAGCACACTCGTCGCACCCCTCCACGCCGACTTTTTTCTACAAAAACTCGCCCCTCCTGCCCAAGGAACGGCCCATACTTCTCCGTCTGTCCACACAGCTCTCGCAGCCGCACGGTGTGAGACCGCATTTGCCCGAGATGGGCTTTTCCCAGGTAAGCTCCCGCCCCTCTCTTACCCGGAACCTATCTCAAAACACCGTCGACTCTGTGTCCCTGGGAGGCACTGTTTTCCAGCCGGTGTTCAGCCAGACGTCTTTCCACGGGGCGCCCTCCAAGCAGCAGCTGTTTTCGAGCATGTTTCACGCGTCGCCGTATGTGGTGTCGATGTCTATTCCTCTCCCTATGGCCGACGACGGCGCGTTTATGGCTTTGGCCAGCGAGTACCTTACGGGTGTTCCGGATGGCTTTACGCTATCGTCTGTTTGTCAGATCAATGCCAGGGTTGCTGCCGGTGTGGACCGTTTCCGGGACTGCCAGACCTGGCGCATTCTTTCTGTTGCTTTGGAAGACAGCGAGGCCGGCCGGCTCGTGGATCCTGGAAACATTATGGAAGACATGCGAACCGCGATTTCAAAAATTGAAGTCACGGAAGGTGTTTCTATTAACACTTTACCCAGGGCCCCAGACGATGCCTTTTCGTCGTACCTGGGCAATATGGCACGGTCGTTCAATCTGGACTCGACGCTGACGACAAACTACGGCAGTGGTCCGCGAAAACGCTCCAACACTTCATCGGTGAACAATTTGTCGATCTTGGGCACTTCGAGGGACTCTACGCGCGGCGACCCCTTATTGGGGAATTACAAGCGCTCGTCTCATCAAAGTTTGGTTGAATTGGGTGGTTTGGGCGTGGAAGCACCAAAAGAGGGGAACGTTATAATGGGTAGTAGTGAGGCAATTAGCGCTGCGGCGTCTGCGCCAGACGCCAATGCCTCTGGGCATGACAAAGACGAGAAAAGTGGAGATATTAAAGACGTTGGGAATGTTGAAAATCACGAGGAAGAGGACACATCATACAACAAGGCGCTTGACATTCTGCCAAGAAAGCCCGTGAGGGCCCAGGAGGCCCCGCCCAGTTTGTCCCGATCCCCCGAGAAAATGGCGGTTCGAAAATCCGGGTTTCACACGTCCAGTGGTCTCCACGGCGTTTGCGGAAACTCGCTCGACTTGGACGACGAAAACCTCAACATTCTCAACACTGCATCGGCGTCGTTATCGTCTTCGGCTTTCTCTGCTGGAACAGACCAGGGGCACATGCACGGGGTGCTGTTGGGGTCGCGTGACTCCCGCCAGTCGTGGCACTCGATCCCAAGCAAGCCGTTTCCGAAGATGTACAGAGGTCCCTCCAAAGAGGATAGTAAAGGGGCGCTTGATTGCGTGGAGGAGTCCAGTGTGCAGAGCAATGCGTACCCCGCATCACAGCTCACCAAGGCCATGAGTGGTTTCCAAAAAGAGGATGTCGTGTTCACCCCCTGGCATGCTACGAGCTTGATCCGCAAGTCGCTCGAGTACGCGATTGCCCAGGGCGACTTGGTGATGGGTGCCACCTTGATTCTTCTATTCTATGACTATTTCGAGGTATTCTACACAGAGGAGATTCTTCCGTCGCAAAGATGCTTGGAGGTGCTCGGGCTTTACATCGAAACTTTGCGTGCCAAGGAGTTGTACACTGTGGCGGTACAGGTGGTTAAGGACGCTCCCAGATCGTTGAAAACAAGACTTAGTGAGTATGCGGTGAAGGAGGTCGAATTGCGGTTGTACTGCTGCTGGTGCAAGACGTTGTTGATCAACGAGGTTTCGAAGGAAAGGTACGGCGTCGACGGTGATAAGTTTGGATTCTGGTACTGCGATCAATGCTCGCGCAAACAGCTGAACTGTGTCTATTGCAATGAGCCATGTGATGGGCTCACCGTTGTGGAGAGTTTGCTGTGTGGGCACCGAGGTCATTTTGTGTGTTTTGAGGAGTGGCATGTTGAGGATGAGAATGAGGAGTGCCCGGGAGGCTGCATCTAGCGAGAACAAAATCCGTGGACGAAGTCCGTGGACGAAGTCCGTGGACGAAATCCGTGGACGAAATCCGTGGACGAAGTCCGCGGATGAGTTCATGGTGAAAGCATCGAGAGCCGTGAACAAAGTGTCTGGGTGAGTTCTTGATGAAGCTAGCAGTATCCGTGGACAAAGTCCCTGAACGAGTTCCCGGTGATGAAAAGAACCGTTTGAAGAATTTCAAATTGATGAGTAACCATGTTGACGATTTAGCATCATGGTTCATCATGGTGACAAATGAGCATGTTCATGAATTTCATACAGATGAATTTCCACACGGACACCAAAGCTGATCGATTCAAGTTGATGGAGCTCACTTCAGGACGATGATTACTAACGTTGATGGTGACTCGAGTTGACGATTGGTCATGCTCAAGCGTGTCGATGCTCAATCATGCCGACGGCTGATCTGGAAATTCACAGTGGATCGTTTTGATTGTCATTCATATTGATGAATCTCTTGTCGATAGGTTGATGGTTGATCATACGAATGGTAACTCATGTTGACTGATAATCATGTCGATATTCTTCATCTTTATGGTCACTTGTGCTGATGATTACTCATATTGATTATCAAGTCATCACCTGATCAATGAACATCACATAACAACGAATTCACTACTCGACGCACAAGTCCCCTGGAAGACCTTATCAAAACTGACAAGAAGAAAGCCGACGACACAATCGACAGATTCTATATCAACTCGATGTCGCCCAACTCAACATACCGCATGATCAAGCGGTACCGCACCACATAGATGCCGTCCTTCACAAGTTCAAGCTCATCTTTTCCCAACAGAAGCAAAATGGTGTCCTCCCCCACAACACGAATGAAAACCGGCTGGTTGAGATCCGGCGTGGTCACCATGTCTTCACCCCCGGTTTTATCATCCAACAAGGTCAAGAATTTGGGAAATTTCCTCAAAAAACTGTCGTTATAAAGCTGGGTCAAGATCTCAAAGTGCCCGTGCATATACTGCTTTTCGGGCTCTGACAACAATGACTCGCGGCCCGTTTCCTGTGCGGTTCGCTCGATATAATGGAGCGTGAAATCGTCTATTTTGGCTAGCCGGGTCCGCACATACAATTTCACAAGGTAGCTGATGCGCTCGATTTCGGTTTCTACTATCATGAGCTGGAGCTTGAAGTCCAGACTGATCACCCCTGCCTCGGCATTGGTATCACCATACTCGTACGAGTCGAGCAAATATTGCTGCTGGTCCAGAATGCCTTGAAGAATCCGTGCCATTAGCGTATGCTTATATGGTAAGAGGTCTGGTGCCATTCGTTCATTGAGCATCGCAGTGACTAGTTGTTGCTGGAGGTCGGCGGAAGTTTGCGTGGACAACCCGCGGGTGTCCTTTTCGAAATCGGCCAAGATATCATCGATCTCCATGGTGCAAGTGTTGTTGGCGTTTCTGAAAAGTTTCAGTGATATTTGGTAACCCAATGGTTCGGATTATCAGTCGATTTGGGTGCCGGAAATTGCCCAGTGCGCACAACTGAAAATGAGCACTGCCAAGTTGAGGATTGGCATGGCGAGAAAATGGACAATCCCGAGTGTTCTGAAAAGCAAAATGGCGGATTACGAATTTGGTGAAGATGGCGAAAGGTTTCAATCTTTTTCAGCGATACCTTGCCGGTTCAGACGTTTTATCAGACCCCCCGTTTTCTGTCTCGATGTTACGACCTGCACACATCACCCCACCTCTGCAGGTCCACTGTTTACCTCGATTCTCAAAAGCATAATCTTGGACCCAATCATGTCTTCTCTGGATCGCCAATTATTGCTCGAACAAAAGCGCAAAAGGCTCCAGGAGCTCAAGGAAAGGCGTTCGAAGGCTGCGGTGATCGATGTTTCTCTGCCAATTCTAGGTATAAATGAGGCAGAGCCTGTGAGGACCAAGGTCGATTTCGCAGTGCAAGTCGATCTCATCCGGCCGCAATCGCCTATTTTACAGCCGGTTGTGGGCATTCACACGGAGGGCGTAGAAGTAAATAGCAGCAGCCTGCCGGTCGTGAAGTTTGACAAGACCGTGCAGACGAACTTCGAGGATTTGATCGACCTAGGCCTCGGCGGCTATACTGATTCGGCAAAAAATGATCCGGATGTGGTAATTGAGCCAGAACCGGTGCCACTGTCCCCTACTGAAGAACAATTAGAATCTATAAAGGAAAATAAAGTGGAACTGTCCATCAGCGAGTTCCTTTCTGGTTCCGGATTCCGTTTCTCTGACCTCCGTTTGGGCAAAAAACATGAAGAGGCGCCTGTTTCGGACGTTGTGGCGCCTTTCCACGTGACGAAATCACTCAAAGACTTCCTAGATCGCCCTGTTGTGGCCACGGCATTGACCCCTGGCCATCCTGATGTATTTTTAGTAGCTTACGGTAAAGCGGGGCCCGTTTCTCGGTCAAAAAGGAAACCAAGGATATCCCTGGCCGGGCTAGCGGTTCTCTTCAACAAATCCGGCGAGACCATAGTGCCAGAATTCTTTCTAGAGTGCACCAGCACTATCTGCACCATAATGTTCGATCGCACAAACCCGTTCAAAGTGTTTGCGGGGCTTGAAAACGGGCGTATTGTTATGTGGGACTTGTTCAATGTGGAGCCCACTCAGGTCTCGGTGCTTCCGACGCTCCAGACCACAACTGTGGGTGCCAACTCGCACAAGTCGCCCCATAAGTTTATACACCATATTGCGCCTATTGTGCTTTTGGTGCTGCTCGATACAGACATGTCCATGGGCTCGGGGGTGTTGAGCATATGCCGGGACGGAGTTGTCAACTTATGGTCGCCAAATCTCTTGGTGTACCCCAAGATCGCATCGCTTCGCCTTGGGGATGCGGAGATGGGTTCACGTGTTCCCTTTCGTGTCACAGATGCGCTCCTAAAGCTGGCAGTATTTCGTGTTCCGGGTGCTGGCGGCCACGCGAATCCGCCCGAATACAACTTCCTCGATCTGACGGTGCTCGCGTCTGAGAACGGCCGCATCTACAGGCTTGCCAATGCGAAAGAAATAGCGTTCATTAGGTCTATATTCGAGGAATCTTCGGAAGCAGAGGATCCTTCTGATTTAGAGGGGCCTACTGCACGTGGCGTCAGCTCGGTGGTCGAGCTTCAGTACAACGCAACAACCACATTCATTGTCTCTGCGCACCGTGACTGGTCGGTCAAAATTTGGGATCTGGAGAGTGGTTCACTCAGACATGTGCTGCATACATCGACGCTTATTACCCTGATCTTGCCTCGGCCTGGCCACGGCAGCCAGTTCATCACGATCGGCACCGTGCGTCCGCCCAAAAGAGGGCTTTTTGTCGAATTTTGGGACATCAAGGCCATGCTTTGGGGCCCAATTTCATCGATTCCGACGCGCGAGAAGCACGCAGGCACTGCGCTGTTCAACCAGGACGGCTCCGAGATGATTTTGGCGTATGGCGATGGAGAAATAGATGTGTTCAACGTCGAAGAATCGCTTCTTGCCTCGCAAGTCAAGGCCCGCTCCCATTTGTCCCAGGACGAGGGGATGGACAAGCTTCTATCAGCAATTTGATGTGTCAATCAAAGAAACTTCGACACAAGCAGGTCTCTGGGTCTGACCCTGAGGCTGTCCTGGATCTGGGTCCCATGCGCAGGTGCCTCCTGTTCTAGGGATACGCAGTCGTTAGTGGCCAACACCAACAACTCGAAAAAGCACTTTGTGGCTTCTCTGCGGTCGCTTATTTTCATGAAGGTGTCCGATTTGTGCGTTATTCCAAGGGGAGAAGTTTCTTCGGAGTCTTTCGCCATCAACTCGTCGAGTGTGACCGCTGGCTGGTCAAAAAAGAAGTTTCTGAGATGCCCTGCCACCTGTGCAGTGGTTCTAAGATTCTCTGGTCCTGCGTTTTCGGGATCCTCCTCAACCTGAGCTGGCTCGCTCGTCTCCTCGGCGTCTAGCTCAGGCAAGGAAAGATCGAAGTCAAGGTTGGTGTCGATGTCCAAGTCCAAATCCAAGTCCTGGCTCTGGTTGGCCAAAGAATCGTCGAAAGTCGTCTCCTCGACTGACAACTCAAGGCACCGCTGGCGGAGTTGCTGGTCGAGGTTTGTGATCTTTCTGCGTTTCTGCTGAATCGGTTGCGCAAGCTCGTTGATGAGATCGAGCTTCTCCTGCAGCGAGAGGCGGATGGTCAAGGACTCCCCGGAAAAGCAGCCGTCGTTTTGCCAAATTTGAATGTTTCGCAACACCTCGTTCGGAATACCCCTCTCCATGTCCTCGGGCGAGTCCACCACCAATTTACGTTT
>JAKTWD010000909.1:0-13866 GCA_030581935.1 Metschnikowia corniflorae
TTATTACTGCGCTTACGGACCCGTTAGCTGGGATTCTCAACACCCAAACAGACCAGCACGCATCTTCCATGTTGTCGATTCATGAGTTTTGGAACGCGTGCTGGCGCTTTCTCGTTATGGTGTACGAAAAGACATGTGTATGGGCCACTCTTTACAACTTGTCGGATTTAATAGAATTCACGCGCGACACGCTCGACGCCAGTCACCTATTATTGGATTCTATCCACATAATGATGGACTACTTTGCAGGATCCAACTACACGGACACGTTGTTCGACACCTTCATGTCGACATTCACTCACGTCATCGTGTGGCTTCGTTTGGGCGATGTCTCTTTGCTTAATTCGTGTGTGAATTTGGTGTTCAAGGGGTTTGACCTTGCAAAAGAGCTTGATGCACATGTGGACAAGAACTTCATCATCACCTTTGCAAAATATGGTGCAAAGGCCAAGAAGTTCAACAACAAGTTGTCCGAGCAACAGCGAAGCTTGATCTTAGCGAAAGCGAGCGAGTTCGATGCGAAGCTAGTGCAGTATGTCATCGATGAGTCTGCCAGAGAGCGGGACCGCCTGAATACTGCGTCCCCTGTGCCTAGAGAAGTTATAGATATCACGTCAGACTCATCTCAGAGTGCATCGTACGTGTACCAACTGCGAAATAGGGGACCCAAACAGTCAACCCTTGCTGGTTTCGGAATGCCTACAAATGAACCTCCCATGGCGCCACCTCCACAAAAGGCATTCAAGCTGAATAACTTGGAGGCTATCAGAAGTGAGCTCAAAAATAACAGGGCTCCTGCGAAAGCACCTATCAACCCGGCTCCGCCTAGACCTGCTGGATTCAACCACAAGACAATGGCAGTAGGTAGATCGTTGAATGCACTCAAGAAAAAGCATGACTCGGACTCGTCAGAAGAAGATGAGGAAGGCGATGTGGATGTTTCAGATCTCTTTTTGGACTCTAAGAAAAAGCCCAAGATCATTGAACTAGACATGCATGGCCGCCCTGTTCAAAAGATGGCTCAGGCAAAGAAGATCGACACTAAGCGCGAGGAGGAAGAGCGTATGCGCTTGCGCTTAAACGTTAACTTGAAACCGCTCTACTCGACGATCTTGCGATGGAACTATAACACCGACAGTGAGTTTCCTTCCGAAGACAGAGAAATGTACAAACCTATCAAGGACTCGTACTCTTCTGCAAAAGATTATGTTGCCGAGATGGAGCCTCTTTTAATGCTAGAGTGCTGGCAGGGCATTCAATCGTCCAGAGTCACCGGTCAAGAGATCCCGTTCGAACTTTTGGTTGGAAGCAGAACTACATGTGATGGGTTTTTTGACGTGTATGTTTCCATGAAGAAAGCAGACTTGATTGCGAGGAAACTTGGTGAGACCGATCTCTTGGTGCTTGGATATATTGCGGATAAAGATCTCAAATCCAATCATGAGATTTCCCGCTATTTGAAACTGCCGGACACTCAGACATGCTTGGCAAAAGTTCGGGAAATCAAGTCTGCTAACTCAGATTATAGTGATGTCACTGTGAGAGTATATCCACAGGGCTCCATGATGGGCTTGTTGACTCCGAGGTCCGTCGTGGTGGGCATGAAGGTCATGCAAATGATCACTGTTGAAAGAGAATACACCTCGTTAAAGGGTCTCCAATACTACGACTTGTGCGACCAGATACTTTCGGGTGAGCCATGCAAAGCAAAGCCAATTTCGGATGAAGATGCCAGGGGAATGTGTGGGAAATTGGGTGTCAACATTTCTCAAGCGAAGGCCATCATAGGTGCTAACAGAGAGGATGGATTTTCCTTAATTCAAGGGCCACCCGGAACAGGTAAAACCAAGACCATCTTGGGTATTGTCGGGCATTTTCTTTCCAAGAGTGAAGCCAGTGCCAACGCGATTATCACCCCTGCCCTGAATACACTGACGCCCTCTGCAGATTTAAAGTCTGTCAACAAGGTTTTAATTTGTGCACCCAGTAATGCTGCGGTAGACGAGTTGGTTGTCCGTTTAAAGGACGGAGTCATGAATGATAGCGGAAAGAAAATCATCCCTAAAATTGTGCGTCTAGGTAGGCCCGATGCCATGAACTCTACCGTGCGTCACTTGAGTTTGGAGGAACTCATAGACAGCCAGTTGAAGGCACGGTCGGTGGGGTCGATAGACCCCAGCATTCGCCAAGCACACAATGAGTGCATTTCTGAAAGAGACCGTTTGCGCGAGAGGTTGAATGAATCAGATCTTGACGAGAAAGAAAGACTGGAGTTGGAGACGAAGTTACGTGAGGTTCAGAAAAAGAGACAGGAGATCGGCAAACGGCTCGACGAAGAACGGGAGAAGGTTTCGATTGCGAACAGAACGCGTGACATCGAAAAGCGCCAAGTGCAAGCTAAGATTTTGAGCGAGGCGCAAGTCATTTGCTCCACGCTCTCTGGGTCAGCACACGATTTCTTGGCTAGCATGTCAATGAAGTTTGACCAGGTGATTATTGACGAGGCATGTCAGTGTGTTGAGCTATCCGCTATAATTCCTTTGAGGTATGGGTGCAAGAAGTGCGTGATGGTGGGTGACCCCAACCAGTTGCCTCCCACAGTTCTTTCAAAGAAAGCCGCGTCCTACAAGTATGAGGAGAGTTTGTTTGTGAGAATGCAGCGCAACAACTCAAGTTCGATTTACCTCTTGGACGTGCAGTATAGAATGCATCCAGCTATCTCACGATTTCCCAGTGCTGAATTCTACAACTCAAAGTTGTCGGACGGCCCAGGTATGCTCGAAAAGAACACCAGGCCATGGCATGACCAGTTTCCATTATCGCCGTATCACTTCTTTGATATCTTCAGTCGACAGCAACAAAATCAGCAAACAAAGTCTTTTTTCAATACTGCCGAAGCTCAAGTCGCTCTAGAGCTTGTGGAAAACTTGATCAATATATTGCCTAGCAATCAGTTCAAGGGCAGAATTGGTATCATTTCGCCGTATAAGGAGCAGATTCGAACACTTCGAGACATTTTTCAGAGGAAATTTGGAAACTTAATTTTCAACGAGATCGATTTTAACACTGTGGATGGATTTCAGGGTCAAGAGAAAGAAATCATTATTATGTCGTGTGTTCGGGCGAGCGAGACCGGAAATGTCGGATTTTTGAGTGACGTTCGGCGTATGAACGTCGCTTTGACTCGTGCTAGGACGACGCTTTGGATCTTGGGCAACAAGACTTCATTAAAACGAAACAAGGTTTGGAATAAGCTCATTTCAGATGCCGAGTCCAGGTCATCTGTAACGACAGCTTCACCTGGCTTTCTCAAAAATGCACAACTTTCTGGCCCGGCGGTGCACACTGGCCCTTACAAGAGTCAAAGGACGGAACAACATGTTTCGAACCAAGACACCAAAGGAAAGCCAGAAACGTCACTGAAGCACGAGAAAGAGATCACTAGAAAGAGCTCTCTGGGTGTCTACATTTCACATCAAAGACCAGAAAACGGGCAATCGCAAACCCCGCATGATGGTGGAACGAAAAATCGTATTTCAAGTGATACCCCCAAGAGGAAATATGACAGCCGGAAAGACGCTCGCTACGATGAGAGGCCAAGACACAAGAAGAGATCTAATGTTTTCGTGCACAACGCACAGAGGCCCAGCTGGAGCAATCCCCAGCCAGAGTCTCCTAACGTGCCAGCGAACTCGAACGCTCCGCCCAATTCTGTGAACGAATTGCCTACAACGCCACGTAATATGTCCCATGAACACCCTGGCCGTCAGCATACAGGGCCAAATACTAATGGGGCACCTCCTCGTGCCAGCAATAGCGGGGTTTACCGCCCTCCTCCGGCTAAAAAACCGCAGTCCAGCGTGTTCATCCAGTCTCGAAAACCTCACCGCCCTCATGGCCCACCAAAAACTAACGGGAACTCTGGGCAATACAGACCTTAGGTCACGGAAGAACTTTGATGGTTAACACTGGCTGCGTTCATTCATTTTTGACGTCTTTTTTCGTGGTAATGAGAGGGTATCTCGAAGCCTTTGGAGAACGCTTTTCTGGAGTGTTGGGCAAGAGTTCTAGAAAGTCGTGTTGCTCCAGAGAAACTGATGTTATGCTATATCGAAGATCCCTTGGCTTCTTTTTGATTGTCGGCCGAGGCTCAAGTTTGACAGTACATGAGCGGAGCGACAAGGTGTAGAAGTCTTTTCCCGAAATTTGATCGAGAGCAGTGGCCACAGTGAGGGCCTCTTGACTGATGAGAACGTTCACGTAGTCCTCCGCGACCTTGTGGTTTTGAACGGGTGTTTGACGCGCTTCAAGACGTGATTTGAGGTACTCGAACATTTCCTCGAGGGACGCCTCCACCGCTTCCGAGTCAGAAGCACCTATAAGCAGAGTTTGCAATTTGTCTTCCTGGGTGTCAAGAAATCTTCTGATTTCCGACCAGGCAGTTTCCTGACGGTGGAAGGATTCTGATGCTTTGGCAGCTTGTATTGCCATGTCACTCATGGCTTCTGATTTGGATATCAATAGAGCGACGAGCGGTTTGACATCCAATTTTTGGGTTATCGCATTTTGCGAGTCTGCAAGCTCGTTGTGTCGCCGTATTTCTGTTGAGGATTCGTGACCTTGCGGCACAACATGCATGAGACATTCAGATATTCTTTTCTTCACAGTGATCAGCTGTTGAGAGCCTTTCGCATACCCTTTCTCATATGCCGTGCTATGTCTTTTAGAGTTCGATGCAAAAGTGTTCCCATTATTATCATCTACTCCTGGAACCTCATATGCCTGCGCACCCATGGCACCTGGGGGTGAAACTGTGAGAAGTTCTTTTTGCGATATAGACGGAGAAGGTTGATTTAAACGTTCGCGGGCTTCCTTCTCTTCCAGTTTTTCCAGGAGAGAAGGAAATCCAACATCCACAGCTTCATATCTGAGAAGCGAACCAGCCTCTAATTCACCATCGGAACCCAAGTAGTCGAGCACGGCATCCGCCCCCGCTTTTTCCAAGGTGCGAAACATGTTGACGTATTTTGCCGATCGACTCTCGAGCACCGATATCGTCTCGCTCATTTCCTTCTCAAGCGCCAGCCTATTTTCTTTTAATGATACAATCCTAGACTCTAAAGCATTTATATCTCGATCGATGGTAGACTTTCGTTCTATGAGCCTGCTCAATTTAGCCCCATACTCATTGTTCTCACTCCTGATCTGCTTGATTCTGCGGAGCACTTTTGTTCGCTTTTTATTCCACGCATGGAATTTCGACAATGTTTCGGTCACTTCAGACGCCTCTTTAGTATATACTTCTTGAAGAAGCAACGAATTCTCCGAGAGCATGGCTAAAAGTTCGTTTATGGCCTCGCGGACTCCGGAGCAGTTTTCTCCCTCGAATAGAAGCCGATTATGAATCAGAAGTCCTGCGGACATATCGTTTGTAAGCGTATCCTGTCTTTTCAAGAGGTGTTCTAGAGGCGATGTGTCATGATGAAACCGTTCGCCAAAGTTCCTTAATGAAAATTGCAGAGATGCTTTTGAAAACGATAGGCTTTGTGAATTCGAAACAGTGGGCGTTTCTGGGTCCAGATTCACCTCTCGTGTATGTGGATGCAGACCCTCTCCTTCAAGCGATGTGTTGGAGTCTGAGTCATTTGCATCTCCTGGTTTGCGATCTACCTGAGTACGAGACTGCGACAAAAAGTCCTCAGGATCTAGCCCATCGTCGGATATATCTGTCAAAATGCCGGGAAGCGCAAAATTAGGGACTGATGGCTCGAGATTTATAGACTCAAACGCACCCGACTGTGCGCTCATTTTGATCTTCTTGTGGCGATATAAAAGGGTTGACCACTGTTAGCTAGGGTCAATGATGATGTGATTAGATTGCGAATCTAATCTTTGATAACTCGTAAGCGTTTTTCCTGCCCAATCCTCGTTTGAATCTATTTGAGCACGATTCTTGTCTTTACCCCAGAGTTCATATAACACTGGGTGATAGGAACTGATGCGCGGCGTAAAGACGATAAGAGGTGAGAAGGTGCCGGGCCAGAAGTGTGGCATCAAGTGGTAGAGGTCGTTTTGTGAATATTCAGCGAAACCGAGGGGATTCTTTCAAAAGGTTATGAATGTGTTTTTTTCTTCTTTCCAAACAAGCATCAAGGGCGAAAATTTACTATATTCGAGAGATACTTATAATGAGTCCACTTGCACTTGTATTTTGATCGAGTGTTCTGAGTGCGCTCACACATCGACTATCACGTAAATCAAGGGGACTTAATCGCCTTCCAAGCAGCTCACCCGCGAATTGCTCGTGTGATATTTCGGCTCCCAGTGTCGCCACTAGGCTTCTGACGCTGTCCGATTTTCCAGCGCTTATTCCAGTGATACTTTTTCCACCACAATCGTGTCGAGTTTCACTTCTGATGTTTCGAGTATGACCTCCGATAATTCGAGTACTACTTCTCATCTCGCTCCCCTGAAACCTCAAGTACTTCTAAAGATGCTTCGAATTCCTCATTTGATAATCCTGTTTCCGATTGCAAAACCTCAAGTTTGTCTGATAATACTACGGGTTAGTGTGATCTTTTGTCTTCTATTGAGGTTTCATCATCATCTGTCCTGGGGAGCACATCTGATGATTTGACTTCTTCCGATGACACATCCTATATTGAGAAGAGCTTTGGAGGCTTCTGAATGGTGTAGAATATGGTGAGTGGCCGATCCCTTCTACAGAAAGCAATTTATTAAGAAGCATTCGCTTGTTTCTACCTCGCAGCTCTCGTTTAATTCTAGAAAAAGGTCCAGTGGAAAGTCTCATAAATTGCGCTCTTGATTGACTGGGGATTGTGACACTTCCAACCTAAAGAAAATCTAAAATTCTCCCGAGATTCTAATGCGATGTCCTCTGTCGTGGGCGTGAGTTCCCATCCTATTTCTGGTAACAGGCTGAGCTTAGCTTCATTGAACTCGGTGGCTCAGCTATCGAGATATTTGATATCAAACACTTATGCCATCATAATTCATGCCGGTTGCAGCTTCGCAATTATTCGGTTAAAAATTCTAGAGCAAAATGATCCGAGTTTCGGTACTTAGCAATTCTGTTTGACAAATGGTATTTAAAAAACTGACCAATCTTGAACTTTAATGCCCAAACTCGAAGGCTTGTGGCATTATGAGACACTAAGCCTCTTTACTTTAAGTGGGCTTATCGCACAATGTACTATTTCATGATTGCGTGATAATGGGTCAGTCGAAACTTTCGCGGAATTAAACATTGATTCCTGAAGCTGCTGTATTGTCTCCAAGTCAAACACCTAATATATGAAACAGGAACTTGATGAGGTTTATCGAGTTAAACTCAATAACATTATGTTGAACATCATGCCTGTATGAGCGACAGTTCGCCGTTGGACAACACAAACGACATGAGAGTCGGAAAAACTGTTTAAGCCTTTTTGAGGCTTTGACGGTGTCAAGGTTCATCAGTCCGCTGTTTCATTGAATATTCTCATCCTGACCAAGTGATACAAAAGCTATGCATATCTCGTTTCCCAAAACTGTTCCCATAATTTTTTGTTTGTTAACGGCTGCAAAAGACATGCGCACTTACGTTATTCGCAACTTTTTGATCAATCATACAATCTTCCTTCACGCTTCTGCATCAGAGGCTTCACTAATGGATCAGGTACTGAACAATCTCTCATACAATGGCACGCAGAATGAAGTACGAATTATCTACAGCCACGGTATCGCTCCCAATACCTTGCGGCGACCCGATATGTCTTCGAACAAAAAGAGACTAAATATGGACGAAGAAATTGACCGTCTTATTATGGACCTTAAAATGTGCGTGGATGAAAGAGAATTTTCTTACATGGTATTCGACTGGAAGCTGTCTCAATTCGAAATGGCCATTCGAAACTTACTTACCTTGACTACAATTTTAGGGCCACAAGGCATTTGGGACACAAAACTTAGATTCGCCTATAAAATCTTCGCAGCTATGAAGAAGGCTTCTCAATTCTTCCATGCGCCAACAAGAATGGAGCCGGAACGCTGGCTTTTTATGAATAATGTCATCGTGGCTAACTTGAAAATCTTAGTGTTGTTTGACGCGGGCGGCAAACCAGATCCGTTTGTCGCTAACTACGTCTTCAAAGTGACTAATTTATCGCACGACATCGAGGAGTATGGAAAAAGGTCACTGGTCTTTTCTCTGGCGCCGTCGCATGTAAAGACACGGTTCCACTACGAAATCACTAAGGCCCGAGAGAATCTTTATCGATTGCAGAGCTATGGGTGATTGATTATCGTATGTGAGCTTCTGACATTCTTCATTGATATACCGAGTAGCCCTCTGTACTGAATGCTAATGATCAACGGATTTCGTATATTGCGAATAAATGCTAATTGTCTTGAAGCGGCCTAGTAAAAGTCACGAGTGAGACTTTGCGGGGACGGGTTTTGACCGATGAGGAAGCTACACAGTTGCCTTGATATTTAAATTCCAGGTGTGAATGGATTTCAAGTCGTTGTCATAAAGCTTTAGTTATTTCTCTGGCTTGCACTTATTTTAAAAGTATGCGTGCAAGAAGGGCAGTAATGGTTGGGCGTACCAGGCGTGCCCTAGCAAGAAAATCGACGAAGAACTTACTGGCCCACTAGGTGCTTGACTTATAGTCGCCTCTTTCTTGAATCAACGAAGGAAATATAATGATCCGAAAGAGCAAGAAAACTGAAGACTATCTCGAAATTTTTGACTCGCTTGGAGAGCTCGATGAGTTTCTTTCATGAGGTTAGGTTGCGTCGAGCTCTTCCTTGAGAAGAGCGCATGGTTGGAAATAAAGAACAAGAAGTTAGGAAGCGACCGGAGAGACAGAACCATAGAAGGCCTGAGAGAATCAGTGAGGAGATTTTTACAGTGTCCATTGTACCTATAGCCATGAGCATTTGCTATACTCAACTGCTAGAGCATCCAGCATTTTTGACGTGTCTGGTACAAAGTAATAATGGGAAAAGCCTTAGAAAGCCCGAGAAGATTCGAAATGGACTGACACAAACCGAGGCAGAAAGATCCTAATTTCGATATATTACATAAAAAATTCCCGTCTTCATTGGAATGTCATCGAGGACAGACTAGTATGGGAAGTTACGCATTGACTCACTTATTGTGTCCCCAGGTACGCCGTTTACCGAAAGCAGTACATACAAATAGCAGAATTGTGACAGTCTGTCCTGTTCACTAACGCAAGTTTTCAAAGCGGGAGAAACCTTCAATTGTTCGATTTATTAGCCCTACATTTCAGCAATTTTCTCTATCAAGCTTAGTTCATAAATACTCACCTGCGGGACACACATTTGCAGCTTCGATAAATGCCTGTGTTACCAGTACAAACTATTTAAAGCTCTGAGTGACAACGGGGTTCGAGATCAATGCCACTATCATCTATGTAAATTGCTTTTTGTTCGATTCATTGCATTGGAGAATGCAAAAGCTCTAACCAGCTGGAACTATGATTGCTTCATCAGTATCAGAGAGCCACACTCAAACATAGAGGTTATGACAATTTCTCTCACGGCTCGCAATTATCCAATACCTCAAAAACCCGAAAGATTTTCTATGTAGCTGACACGCTGATGAAGAAAATGCTTAAGGAGCTTTGACATGCACTGAGACTCAGCTAATGCCACGAGTTTCAAGATAATACCAACAACGACCCCTCTTCCACCCGCATCAAAGTGGCTAGTTTTTCATACTAATAGACCCAGAATATCAGATTCCCCCAATTATTCTCTTTTCTCAAATTTCCCAAATTTTTCCCTACATACCCATGAAATACTCCTATATGGACTCTAAAGTCAACGCCGACGCCAACTGTGTCAGATCTACCGCCAAACGGAACTCCTCAAAACTGAGTTTCCCGTCTCCATCTTTATCAGCGCCCATGATCGTCTTATCCACAACTTGCTGGAGCTCAGCATCCGATAGGTTTTTCCCTACCATCGTTTTCATCACAGCAAAAAGCTCTCCGTTGCTGATATACCCGTCTCTGTCGATATCGTAGATTTTGAACGCAAACTGAAGTTTTTCTGTTTTAGAAGACTTTCCACTAAACGCAGAAAGCCCGGTGATAAATTCCTGAAAGTCGATCTTGCCGTCACGGTCCAAGTCAAAAACATCCATGAGCCTGGTGGCCAAGGGATTTGAAGATATCCCCGGAATGTCCAAGAACTCATTTTTGTCGATCGTTCCACTACGATCGCGATCAAGTTTCATGAATCGTTTGCGCAACCGGTCGATTTCCTCAAGGTCAAAGTTCGTGCCCTCCATCAAGGAATCGAGTATTTTCGAAGATGCTAGACCCATCGTAATATGTAATTGAGTAAGTTGAATAAGATGGGTACTATGAGTAATTAATGATGATCCGAGATTGTAACTCTAGAGAAAGTACTATTATTTATGCCTTTAATGGATTGATTCTTTTTGCGATAGATTGATTTCCTGATGGATTAGATATTCTGAGCGTTTTTTGACAGCTTCCATTCGCTTTATCGTGAAACTAGCGCGACATCAATTCTGCCAAACCTTTATCCACAGTACTGTTGAGCAGCATGAACAAATAAAAGCAATTGATTTTTTTTTTTTTTCATTTGGGAAGAAGGATGTCTTTGCAGTATTCAAAAGGTATGGACTTAGACAAAAGAATTGAAAAAAATTTAGAGCTCTCTTGATTTATAAAATTTGCGACCTCAAATTGAAGAGCGTTGCGCCTGTACTTTAAGAGGTGGCAATTATTAGAGATTGCAAGAACAGATGTGGACAAAAAGAGCAAGAGAAAAGAACCCTCAGTTTCATGAGCATGAGATAATTTGATATTGTGTCATAGTTGATAATCCCGTAGCCTCAAATCCACAAAAGCTTTTGTAGCCCCTCATACAATATATCAAAGCTTTGGCGTGAAGGCACCCCCGACATACGACCCACCGTCGATGGGAAAAACAATACCGTTGATGTAGTTAGACTGCTGTGCGCTTAAAAAAATCACTGCGGCCATGATGTCCTCCTTCACACCAAGACGCTTTCTGGGGTTCAGCTCCGCCATGACGTCGCCTGCCAAGTCCAATACACCCTGAGACATCTTGGTGGGGAAAAATCCAGGTGCCAACGAGTTCACTGTAATATTACGTGGTCCCAATTGCAATGCCAAGTTTTTGCCCATATGTGACACACCAGCTTTCGACGCCAAGTACCCGTAAACTCCTACCGGGTCGCTAGCAACGAGGGAGGCCACCGAAGACATGATCAAGATTCTCAGAGGGTCCGCATCAGTTCCTGCCTCTTCGAGTGCCGGGGTGAAAAGTTTGATAGTGTGGAACACAGCCACCACATTTAGGTCCAAGATTTTTTTGACGGCCGAAACGGGGTGGTCTTCCAAAGGTGCGCCCCAGGACGCACCCGCATTAGCCACGAGAATATTGATCTTACTCACTTTGGCTGTCACATCTTTGAAAAACTGCTCGCAATCGCTCTCTTTGGCCAAATCAGCTGGAATGGCGATCAATTCAGTAGATTTTCCGTTGTCCTTTGCGACCTTTTCCAAGTAAGCTTTGGCCTCCTGACATGCCTTTTCTTTTCTTGAGGTAATGACAACTGTTTTGGCTCCACCGAGCACATATGCCTCTGCAGTGTAGAGTCCCAACCCTCTAGTGCCACCAGTGACCACTGCAGTTTTTCCATTCACATTGAAATCGACCATCTTGATTTATATTTCAGGTGTTCTTTCCTATGATAACAACCTGTAAATTTTTGGGCTAAAATGTTATCAAATTTTTGTATTTGGATCAATCGATGCAGAGCTGGAAGGGAATGCTGTCTCTTAAAGACCTTGGATTGAGGCCCCGCATTCCAACCGAGGACCACACGCAGCGCCTTTCCTGCGCGTCTCCGCACTTTTTAACCTCTGGCAAGACATAGTGTCAAAGTGGGAGTGCGCATAGTAATATGTACAGGACCGCGACGTTATCTCCGTATGCATGCGCTGTTTCAATTACGAGATCGCCAACATTTGCAGCCGAAGCTTTCAGGCCATGAACTATCAACTAGATTCGGTGTAATCTGTCATTCGCCCCACAAAGCTCTAATCTCCCTTAGATTCTCAAAGATGCGTCTCCGCCTTGGGAACCATTCTGAATATCATCTGTAAGTCGGAGTTATCAGGATTTGCCAGCTTGAAATAAAGTGCATCTGGGTCGAGGAGTGCTAATCCTTTACTCGGGATAACTTGTATGAGTTTATTCGTCCCATCGCTAGACCCGCTGATTGACCAGACCTCGGTTACCTCCTCGCATACCAAGAAAAGATTATCATCGGCAAAAGTGACACTCTTCGGTTTGAAGTCAAAACGGATGGCCGCCATTCTTGAAAGCTTGCCCATTTTGTTTACAAACACGGCGCACTCGTTGTACACCAATAAGAATTCTTTGTTGTTCGGAAGTTTGAACATCCCCATGGGTGAGGCATGCGCGATAGCTCTTCTGATTATATCGGTCGACTGGCCCGTCTTCTTTTTGCTGTATCCGTCTAACTTCTTGGAGGAGCCATCGGCAGCAGGAAGTTCTGGTATACTTCTGGGCATGAGTTTTTGTAGATCCAAAACCTCGAAACCTCTTTGTGTGTGCACCGCGATGGACGAGTTAAACACCGAGATACCGTGACATTCAGACTGAATAAAGAATCGTTTTAACGTGGTGAAGGTACTGAATATTCCGTTGTTATCGAGTTCCATGACAAGTACTTTGAAAGCTGTGGTCCCTGCAGTTCTCTTTTTTGCCAAAAAAAGTGTTGGAAGGCCACGATGACGACCAAACTCGTAGAAAAGGATGCTCTCGTTGGATAATTGGTAAGACGTGATACGATCTTTCTTCTCGTAGTAGATATTGACTAGCAGCTGGAGTGGGTAGTACCGAAGACTCTTGCTGGCCATCACTAGTACAATACTAAGCTCAGGTAAAACAGTCAACTTTGTCACGTTGTTCATGTTGATGATTTTCTTCCACATGTTTCTGCCATCAGAGCAGTACACACCTGAATCAGTCCCTAGGAAAGTGAGGTGCTCGTTCATGAAGTAAAAAACACTTGAGCATTGAACAAGACGTTGCACCAGACATTGCGGTAGTATACTAGATACCGCAGAAACTTCTTTTGCCATCTTCGAAAGCGGATCAGCGGCGCAAAGAATTGGAAGTTTTGTCATCCTGGAGCTCGGATCGTACGCAAAGAATTTGTTCTCTATGAGCTCAAAAGTATAAGGCGTCAACGGAATCACACGCTTGAATAAGTTAGCCTTTGCTTGGATCATCATGGAGATCCACTTTTTGCGTTCTTTCTCGCTAGATGCCACTAGTGTGTGGCTTTCGCTTTTCCCTCGGCCAGCGTAGCGAATTTTGAAGGCGAAACTCGAAGTTTCGTCGCCGTCGTTGTTCTCAGAAGTATGGAATGAAGTTTGTGCCTCTCTGTTTTCTAAAATAAGGTAGTCCAAAGGAACTGGCGACTCGGTGACTTTGTAAACAGTGAGTTTCTGTCCACGTTGCTTCTCAGTGAGTAGAATATAGTTGTCAAGAACGATCATATGCGCCGAGTGGGAGTTGATCTTGAGGTCACCTTTTCGAATTACGTCGCCTCGGTAGTAGAACCTTCTACGGGAAGACTTAAGGCTTAAGCGGGGCTGGAAAACGCTAGTTTTCCACGTGAGCTGCTTCTCAACTAGTCTGAGCGCATGAACATTATCTGAGTGCACCTTCATTTCGTTGACTTTGGTACCGAGCTGACGAATAGCTTCGACTGCCTTTGTCAAGGAATCATATTCCGAGTCC
>JAKTWD010000910.1:0-13835 GCA_030581935.1 Metschnikowia corniflorae
GAATTCAGTCCAGCAAAGTTTTCCAATGTTTTCTGTATTGACCTTCTTTTTTCCGAGAATGATTCGGGTCATATGGTGAACCAATTTTAGTCTCCAAAGATTTGTGTACCAATCTTCTAGCTCTGTTAACGTATTAAGCAAAATTGCTGCTCGATGTCCTTGCATCTGGGTCAGAAGTTCAATAACTCCGTAACCCCCCTGGTTTGGCCTGGCGTAAAGTTTGTCTTTACCCACATTTTGGAAGACTTTCTTGATAGCCAGATCCATTCTTTTCAACATCGCAGTCGACATACACAGAACGAGATCTTTGTAGACCATTGTGGACGCGACAAACATGTCTGTCGCTTTCGCCCTCGTGACCAAGTCTAGGTGAGCAAACCCCTTCTTGTGTGTTATAAAAGGAAGGTTAGATAGAAATTTGTGCCAATCAACACCTTGTAAAGGAAGCCCCAAGTAAGTCAAATCTTTCTTACGAATGAAAGACTGTTCGAATGGAAGTATTTAACATTTCACTTCTTTCAAGCAGTAGGAATCTAGAGCGTTTGTTGAGAGCACTCGGGAACCCTTTTTTAAGGATTTTTCAAATCGAATGAAGTCAACTTCCAATCTCATTAGAAGGCTTGTAAAAGGCGTTCGCAATAAATCGTTTCTTCTGACAACGTTTGAACACCAGGCCGAGGTACGAAGAGTGCAAGAGAATAGCGAAAAGGCCCGGAAACTTTGATATTGGAGAATGAAACTTGCTGGCTTTCGACATTCAAAATGATTCAGGAGGGTTCTTCATTTCAGAAAGAAATCAACTATCTGTTGGCACAAGTTGGGCGTTTCGATAAGAAAGACCAAAAGCATTTGGGTCTCGAAAGTTTCGAGACTAGCTAGCTCGAATGGAAAACTTGGACCGCATTTTAGAAATCTGCGAAGCCTCAAACCTTCATCGACAAGCTAGCAACAAACCTTCTATCTGCTTGTCCATCCATCACGTTCATTATCTTCTCGAAAACGTTTGAGGCTTAAACATTGAAATGCTCAAGCACACAAAACCGTATCTCGTTCGAGGACTCGATGCTTTTCATACAAAGCTTCATGAATACTTTCCCATTTATGAAAAAGATCTTAGGGACATGATCCCAGACTCAAGCTCAAGTTATTCAAAAAATTTTTGCAGGGTATATCATTTCCGAGACTGAAAATCATTTGCAGCTTGTTTTTTTACGCTCTACAAATAATTTGGAAAAGAATCGGAATCTTTGAGAAGCACAGAACGAGCCTCAGACTCAACTTCTCGCTAAGCGAGATAGCTCCGCCTGGTTTCATGAAGGCGAACCTTTTGACGACGAGTTAGGATGGCCAAAAACTTTCGAAAATCGCCAGGCTGAGCGTCTCGAGTTCTTCGATCCGCAAAACTGGTCTTATGAATCCAAATTATGGTTGAGCGCAGATACAAGATGTTACAGGGGAGGGAACGGTGCTTGATGTTGCACTGGACGGTTCCCTTGATCTCCTGGCCTGAAGCTGTTATGTTTGCAGCTATCTTGATCAATTGGAATCCTACGAGAATACCTGGAGGGAAGACACTTATGGAAGTCTTGCATTGTGAAGCACGTGAACAGCCCGAATATCATTTCTTTTTTTTGGCTGTTTGATTCATGCGGCGATCTCAATTGAGTTAGGTATCTCTCCATGGGAAGGCTCTTCAGTGAGGGGTGCGTATCTTGGGCCAAGTGTTCAACGTCCGGGTCATAGGGTTGTTTCGTTTGATCTACCACTTGTGGTTGACTGTTCACTAGTCAAGTTCGTTGAAATGAGGTTTTACTTCCAGGAATTCAATGTTGAACCCTTGAAATTGAGGAACCACACTCGATGTCCTCTGGGGTTGTTGCGTGGAATCCAGCGGCCCAAGTTATTGCCCAAGAAGAGCAGTAGGGAGGCATAATTTGAGGTGCTCAGAGTGAAAGAATTTTATTTCTTGGCACACTCACTGACCTCGAGAGGTCTATTTTTGACAGAAGAGTATCTGGACTGACAGCTGCGACTGGCCGAAGTCTGACAGGTATTCTGGATGTGTCGGGACTAAGTCCCTTGAGTGTGGGGGCTAGGAATGAAGTTCGAGCTGGTTCTACTGAGTTGACGATGGATACTTCGGAAACAGGGGAGACACCCGGTGGCTCTGCTGGGTTTGTTCCACCTGGATCGCGAATGGAGACTTTGGAAACGGGGAAGCCTCCCGGAGTTTATGCTGAGTCAGTGCCACCTGGATCAAGGATAGAGACTTTGGAAACAGGGAAGACTCCCGCTGTTTATGCTGAGTCAGAGACTTTGGAAACAGGGAAGACTCCCGCTGTTTATGCTGAGTCGGCACTACCTGGATCAAGGCTGGTGACTTTGGAAACAAGGAAGGCTCCTAGTGTTTATGCTGAGTCGGGTCCATCTGGATCTACAACTCTGGGTGCTCCTGGCAAGCGCAAAGTGCGCAAGGAACGGGTAGATCGCTCGAAGCAGGCAAGGCGTGATGGAGAGAAACCAGTTCTTATCTCTCAGGGAAGGGGTGATACCAGTGTTCGGAAACCGAGGCGTACTAGACGAGTCGCCAGTACGAATAGTTTGACTGGTCGCCCTGAGGTTGTCATGTGTACGACTGACGGTGACACTGATATCTTTGTGGGAGAGATGAAGGACAGGTTGCATGCCTCACCTGCAAATGTTTTAGAGGTTGCGGACGATGTTGCTGCTCGCGCAGCTGTGTCTCAGTCGGTGAGAGTTGCCGCAGAACTCTATGTGTTACAGAGGTCAGGTTTTGACGACATTATACCTGATCTGTATGTTGATGCGATGGCGTCGCCCAACTGGTCACACTGGACCAAAGCCACTGACGAGGAAATGCAAGCCCTTAACGCAAATAAAACCTTCACCTTGGTTCCATTGCAAAAGAATATGCGTCCTATCAACTGTCGGTGGGTCTTTGCCAGGAAAGACGATGGGAGATACAAAGCTCGACTTGTGGCTAAAGGCTTCACCCAGATACCTGGCGTGGACTATGGTGAGACTTATTCCCCAGTGATTAAGTATCCTAGGCTAAGGTTGTTGGTTGCAGTCAGTGCTAAATTTGGAATGGAGATGCATCATTGTGATTTCACTACGGCATTTTTGAATGGTGATCTAAAAGAGGAGATCTACATGAGACAGCCACCCGGGCATGGTCAGACGTTAGATGGCTCTAGTCGGACGAGTGAATTTGTGTTCAAATTGAACAAGTAACTCTATGGCTTGAAGCAGGCTCCTCAGTTGTGGAATGAGACTATCCATAAGGTATGGGTTACCTTGGACTCCAAACAGTTTGTGAATGAGCCGTGTCTTTTCTACAAGGATATCCGGCAAGGCTTGATTCTTCTTGGCATGTTCGTTGATGATTTACTCATTGTGAGTCGTAACAGGCAAGCTGTTGGTGAGACGAAACAGGCCATAGGTGATTTATTCAGATGAAAGACCTTGGTTTGGTCAAGAGACTTCTTGGAGTCAATCTTGAAGTTCATTCTACGCACACAAAGGTCCATTTATGTGACCATGTCAGAGCCATACTTGGGAGTTTTGGTTTTGGGAAAAATTGGAAGTGTGAGTGACCCGGCATCTCAGGTCAATTTGGAAGTGGTGCTGATAACGTGTTGCAATGCGACCACGGCTGCTGCAGTAAAATTCGAGTTCAACCTCAGTGTCCTTTGAAGGTTATGATACAAGAACAGACTTTATAGTGGTTCGGTTAGTAGCTGTACTAAACCTACATCCACAAACGGAGTATACATCTAAAATAAACGCTTGAGGTGATATCGCCGATTGTGGAAATTCCGCCGATAAGAGCCTCTGTACGCAGGCGGATGTGATAAGCTCTTTTCGTAACGTTCACGAAGTTACATTTTGGCAATACTGTCATCGATCTCGAGAACTCGTAATTGTGGCTACGATAATGGCAGGTCCTTTTTTAAGAAACGTTCTACGACTCTACGATAATCCTACGAGTTTCTGGCATATTACAAGGTGTACACAATGTAGGCTGGCTCTAAGTAGGTGCTTCCAGGGAATTCAAAGAACCTCCTCATCTTTGGCTACTAGAAACAAGTCATCGACGTAGAGTGCAACGATAAGCTAACCTTCTTTAGTCCATTGAATGAATACGCTTTCGTCAATGTCGGAAGCTTTGAGTCCAAGACTTTCCAAATTATGTAACAGGAATTTGTTCCATTCAAAACCTGCTTGTTTCATACCATATACCGACTTCTTGAGTAGCCAGCATTTTCCGTCCACTTTGTATCCTCAGGAGGTATGGCGTTTATCTCCTCTCCTTTTGGCAGCGGTGCATTCAAATAAGCAAGTTTGATGTCTAAGTGGTATATGGGGTAATCTTCAGTCGTTGCTATAGCCGATAGCGTACTTATAGACAGAAGTTGAACCACTGGACACAGTACTTTGGTTTTGTTGAAATGCACGCCTGCGCTCTGTAGGAAACCTTGTACAACGCATCTGGCTTTGTATTACGCTCCTTCGAGGCCATCCTCCTTGTACGTACGAAACGTGTGGGTATGTTAGGCACATGTTTTGGCAAAGGTACTACCTCAAAGACCGAGCTACGAGTATGGATTTGCGAATACCAAATCACGATATTCACGTGAATGGAGATTGAAGTCCTTAAGAAATGAAAACGTCAAACACTAGCGCTGTAGTTTGCGAGCTATTCGCTCTCGCTTGTCTGGTCCATTTTATTCTGCAAACGTGGATCTCTTCCCACTCTCCATCAGTGTTGAAAATAATTATAGTAATTACTTCGTTTAGTAGTAATGAGCGGTAATATTATACCTCCGTGATATAATTAGTAAGTAGTAAATAGTAATCATATACAAGTATACCTGATTAATACTAACCTTATTGGCGTCACTTCGAGCGCATAAATCCCACTAAGATTTTTCAGTAAAGCAGAATATGTATATATGTCAGAAAAAACATCATCCACTCCATGTTACGCATTGTCCGGGAGATGGATTTTGGTATTTCACACCTGATTCCACCCCTGTCTTCCTCATGTGGTGTTGTGCCAATGACAAAATCGTTCTCCTCGTCTGATAATGCTGCCGCCTCGTCGGAAACAAGGCTTCGATCTCTAAACCTCGTCAAAGCTTAATTAGGCTGACCGGTCTTTATTTACGTTGTGACATTGCTGTCATGTCATCTCATCAATGAGTATTAGAATTTGACTGTTGAGCCCAGAACTCAGACCTCGGCTTACAAGTTCTGAGTACATTTTAAAGTGAGCCTTCCGTAAAGCTATACAGGCGTGCTCGATGGAAGAAGTCGGAAATTTCGACGAGCTCTGATGCTTTTTTCTTGAAGCACGGCACGCTGTTTTCGATTTACTCGAATGTGATTATCGAGTGATCGCTATGAGAATAGATTTGATTTCTGCGTCTGTCAAGCCGCTTAATGCTCGAAATTCTAGGCTCTCTGCAATTATGGATCAACTTCATCCTTTGATGAAAACCAGACATTATCATACTGGGTGAATTGATCAATATGGCTGAGCTTGAACCCGGGAGCTTAATCACTATATGCTAATATGATCATATGGCAGCCACGCATGCATTCCAGTAAAGCTGTGAAAATTTGCTGAAAAGACCCCCTTGCTACGTGTATCTCCAACTCTGATTTGTTAATACTTTTCTACTCAAAGTTGAGACAGTGATCGTCAGCATGACGCCACAGAGATTCTCAGACAGAGTAGTTTCAACTCCGCCGTTTGTTGAAGTCTTATCTAGCAGTCCTCAACTTCTGTCTCTCGTGTGTGACGCAACCTCATAGAGCACTATAGACTAAATGGTTTCAAAGCAAGTGTTCTCCGTTTAGTCAGAGCTTTTGTAAATGATGAAATCGTGATTTGGTCAAGGGAGTTGCGGCACGACGCTAACTGGCATCAGGTCTGGATCTCACCTGACTCTTTGACTTTTGAAGTGCTGACTTCAATCTCTCATCATGATATTATGACCATTTTGTTATTATAGTTTTAAGATGTATTATTATGATCTATAAGTATAGATCACGCGCAAATGTATATAACCAGCAAGATTCTCATATTCCACGTTGTCAATAATGTACGAAGAAAGGCAGAGAGAATTATATTATTGGAGATACCAGAGTCTTCCAAACTTGAGTTACATACTATAAACCGTTTGTAGATGTATCAAAACAATTTCGTATTGATGACGCAAGCAGTTGGCCACCTATAACCCGTACTGTTCGGTTCGTTTATAGGCACTCGGTTCAACACCCGTCGTATACTCGTTCCAGAGATATGAAAGCACCCAATAGCATCACTCCATAAAACTCAAAATATGTTGTTGCCCCAACACCACCATGAGAATGCCGCCCGGCAGCTGCTAACTAAACTATGAGTCAGTGCTGCGACTACTCAATAACTAGTATTCTTATTTCACTAGAGTGATTACTCTCGGTCCATGGTATTTACTACAAAACAGTTGCAAATTAGATCGGTCCACAGTGATATGGACAACTGGGCTAGTAAGTGTTCTCAAAGCAGGTGTTGTTGAAACCTTGGGATCTATATATTTTATGCGTGGCGAACTATTTTTACTTTGCCTTACACGACTCGTGAATTGGGTTATCAGTATTTTGGAAGCAATCATATAATGCTTGCGCTCTCGAGATAAGCGCTCCATCACTGAAATTGGGAGCTGTGCGAGGACCAACGACACGATAATGAGGAAACGCAATCGACTGCTCCCGATCACAATTGAATTTTGACAACTCTCGGGCATCGAGGCCTTAATTCTGACGACACGGAGGCACTCTTTGACAAAGAGATTGAGACACCATAACAGATATACAAAGCGAGAAACAAGAAATGTCTGACATTGCTTCAGTATATACATATCTCCGATAATCTACTTTGCTTGAATAGGTTTACGTGGGCCTCAAACCTTCTAAAAAATTGCCATAGAAGTTGGTGATATCTTCGCGTAAGACATTGAATTCTTACTTTCTGATTATATACTGAAAATACTGTCTTAGTGATGCTCACAAAAAAATTCTATCAGTATCCTAATCACTCGAAACACCACAGGAGGCACCCAGATCTGAAGCACCAGCGTGCTACCCACGGACAACGACGAGCAAAGAGTGGATGATGACCTTGATTAAGTCAAAACACATGCTCCATGACACACTTCATCAAAAAATTTACGTGAGCTTTTAAACTTCGAAATGATGCCATTGAAGTTGGTAGTAATTCGACATACTTACGTATAAAGGTTAGCATGGCTATAAGAATACTGTTTATAGGAATATTTCGGGAAATTTAGAATATTCTAAGCGATTTTGAGAATTCGAGAGAGTGTGGAATCTTTTACAGAGTTAAGAGTCAGAACCTGTACTCTTTGGAATGTTGTGTTTTCTTCTCGGAGTATTCTTGTAAAAATTTATTCCCAAATTATCAGATGAAAGGGAAAGTACACATTGGTCAATTCTAGTGGGCACAAGACAGTTGGATATATTAGAAACGACACAAGCACTCCAGTACACGGTGGTGCATTTTTTCGCCCCCTAAAACGACTTAACAATTGCAGCCACTGGACCAAGGTGTAATACGTTCCTTCAAGGCTCACCACAAAGAGTTATGGTTGGAGTTTATTCACGAAGAAACAACTCTTGGTCGGAACTACAGAAAAACGATGACATTACCAAAAGTGATTCCTTGAAGAATTCACTCATGGCAGAGCCTCAAAGTGGACACGTTCATCAACTGCTTTCGCAAAGCAGACATCACACGGGATTGCAAATTTCGTCGTTGGCGACGGCTTTTAGTCTTCAGATGATAGTCTTCAGATGACTCGCTGCAAGACACACTCATGTCCAAAAGTCATATGGACGAAAATGAAAGGACACAAACAGCCTTTGACGCTGATAAAGAGAGTGTGCCTGAGAGTTGTTTACTTGGAACAGACAGTTCAGAAACGCGTTACGAAATAATCAACGAGCGAGCTGCCCGGCTTCATGACAAAAACATCATCCGTGTCCCGATGTCTACAGTGCAGTTTGTGAATCTCCCTGAAGAAAGCGTCATAGGCCGGACTATTGAAACCTTTCACGACCGATTGGAAAATTACAAGGTGGAGAAAGAGGCAGAGAATGCTCGTAATAGCGAGAAAGACTTCCAACCACCGCTAAAGGAGCGTGTCTCCTTTCATCAGTTGGTATCAGGTATAGAGCTCGTTGTTCAATTCCTAAAGAGAGGAACTCCGAAGATTCTGGACTCATCAATGCCCTACACAGCTTGCTAATGAACGCTTCAAGGGAACATGAAAAAAGCTCTCACAAACTAGGCATTCAAAGCTTTTTCGAATACAAGAGAGAAGTGAGAAGCCATGTTTCGGCTGACTCACGGGTATGGCCGCCCTCTAAAAGGCGACAACTCAGAATAATCCAGGAAACCAGAGGAAGCATACTGGATATAGACCATAAAATCACGGGCTTTTTGTCACTCTGGACAATACTCTTAAAGAATTGGCGCCGAGGAAACATTCTTATAAAGGTTTACCTGTACTCACTGGCTACTAAGTTGGTAGTAATTAGGTATAGTTATATGTACCTACTGATGCTTAAGCTGGTATTTGCTAGGTATGTATAAGTACTGCCTACACACACAAAATCCGTCACAAAAAGCACTGTACGGATGAATACTACCCTCGTAGTTAATTTGACTACTCCCATGCGCCAAAACTACCTTTCCTGCACACACCATATCCACACGGCTGCGACATTCCAGCCAGCCGCTCGACGCCCGCACCGTGCATCTAGAGAGGGCTTCGGTGCGTCACCACCATTGCTGCCGCGCTCGCAACTGCAATCATGAAGCGCAATTCATTCCTTTTCCTCTTGGTGTTGCACATTCCTTGTACAAATAAGAAGCGGGTCAATTAGAGAACATTTTGCTTTCAACCGGAATAACATTTCGACCCCTGAGTTTCAGCTAAATCAGGACCCATCTTTGTTCAGTCAACTAGCAATGTCTTATAACCGCCCTCAAGGGCCTGCGCCCGGTAACCACGACTACGAAAATCAACAGAATGGCGGCTATATCGAAAAGCCACAGGGCCTGGAGAACTATGATGACGCTTTCAAAGTCGAAAAGCCAAAATTCAACGATATCGTGTTTGCAATCTTCTTTGTGTTGGTGTTGGCCGGGTTTATTGCCGTCTCGGGCATCACTCTCAACGCCATGCGCCAGACGTACGCTGAGGACGGCGGGTCTATTTATAGCTCGCTGAATCTGTTCACATTCAACCTGAACACAGCGATCTTGTTTGGATTTGTCGTGGTTGTGTCGGTGGTTTTGTCGTTCTTGCTTATACTATTTGCACGGCTCAACGCCAAGCTTTTCATCACGTCAGGACTCATCTTGAATGTGGTTTTGGGATTGGGCACCGCCATCTTTTATTTTGTCGAGCGCTACTACTCGGCGGCTATTGTGTTTTTGGTGTTCACCTTGATCTCCGCATGGTGCTACTGGTCCTGCAGATCGCGTATTCCCTTCAGTGCCATTGTGCTTGAAGTGACTATCGACGTTATGAAGCGGTACAAGCTGACGCTCGTGACGTCATTCCTCGGAATCGTCGTTTCTGGTGCGTTTTCGGCGTTTTTTTCCATGGTCGTGGTCGCCACCTACATCAAGTACAACCCGGACTCTTCAAACCCGGGATGCGGCGTCGAGGGCGGGTCGTGCTCCAAGAGCAAGTTGATTGGCGTGTTGGTGTTTGTGTTTTTCGCCGGATACTACATTTCCGAGGTCATCAAAAACGTGATCCACGTGACCATCGCCGGCGTATACGGTACGTGGTACTACTTGGCCAACTCGGATCAAGGTGAGCCCAAATGGCCCGCTTTGGGCGCGTTCAAGCGTGCCATGACCTACTGTTTTGGCTCTATCTGCTTTGGTTCTTTGATCGTCTCGATCATCCAGTTGATCAAGGGATTAGTGCAGATCTTAAGAAACAATGCTTTGGGTGATGGTGACTTGTGTGCCGGTTGCGGGTACCTTATCTTGGGCTTTGTCATCAGCTTCATCGAATGGCTTGTGCAGTACTTCAACCACTACGCATACATTTACTTGGCGCTTTATGGCAAAAACTACATTTCGTCGGCAAGAGAGACCTTCCAGCTCATCCGGTTCAAGGGCATGGACGCGTTGATCAACGACTGTTTTGTCAACACCTCCTTGAATCTTTACGCGCTTTTTGTCGCGTACGTGGCGGCGCTCTTTGCGTTTTTGTACTTGAAGTTCACCAAGCCTGAATACAACGCGGACGGCGGCTACTACACCCCCGTGGTGGCGTTCACGTTTTTGATTGCGGGTCAAATTACGCGTATCGCTTTGACGGTGATCGAATCGGGCATTTCCACCTTTTTCGTGGCCTTGGCCAGGGACCCAGAAGTGTTTCAGATGACCAACAGAGACCGTTTCGACGAGATATTCCGCAATTATCCGCAAGTGTTGGAGAAGATTTTCTCGAAGGACGACCAGAACCGGATGCTGCAGAACCAGAATCACAACCCGAACCAGCAATATTACCAGCAGCCTGCACAGTACGGACGGTATTGATATAGGGTTGGGAATTTGTTATGGGTTTGGGTTTCCAAATGAGGTGCGGACGTGAGACTCTGCCTCTGCTACGGTTTCTAAGTGTATTATTATGTGACGCGTTTCTGAAACGGTGCTGATGTTTGCTAGTACGACGCTTTCAATCAACTTCAAAACGTGCAGATGCTTTTTCTGGGTCTTGCTTTTACGGTTACCACGAGACGCTCTGCGTCATGCTTCAATAGACAGTTGAACGCTTCTCATTTCTTTCCGAAAAGTTCTTGTCTTGTACAACAACGCTTACGAGGATACACAACACGAGTGAACCAACAAAAGTAGCAGAAACTTGGTGGATACTGGCAAAAAATTGATGAGAGCTGCACGCTTACTAATTTATCCGAAACTACCATCTAAACGGGACACCCACTCAGCGCGAATCACACCTTGTAATACTAATGAAAATCAGTCCAAGTCAACAAGAACCTCGTCCTGTGCCTTTTCCACTAAAGCATGCATAGACTCAAGAGCAAACGCTAATCTGGACTGCTCTCTGTCAAGCACCACAGAGGTAATTCCCGCCTCTTTGGCCAGATTTATGGCTCGCTTCAAATCTTGGAATCGGACGTAGAGGGAGTTGACCATTGATGCAAAACTTGGCAGATTGGACCCTGGAACGCCATCCTCTCCGTACAAGATCAACGTTGAGATTTTCAACGAGGTAAGCTCGAGAATCAACCTTGTGATTGTCGCCTCTTGCAGACTTCCCCTTTTTCCATCCCGAGATTTGATATCGCATTCAAGTTTGAAGTTGACAAACTGCTTCATGGTCCCATAGTGGTAAGAAACCCTCGCCCAGTGATTCAAAAGTTCAAAGTTGTAATAGTTTCCTTGGTTCGTCATTGCCTGTGCAAGCTGCTTCAATATCGAGAAGCGTTCTTCCAAACCATGGAAATCCCGAGAAAACATACCACTGTCAAAGCCAGTTTCCAAGGTGTACATCTGTAAGCTCGTGAAGAAATCATGCAATTGTTCATAGAATCTGAAGGCCCGGTCCAGATCCTCCACAAATAACGCTCCGGATTCTGAAAAAATCTTTTGCGGTGCACTGCAGTCTTCTTCATCGTGCCGTTTTTCAATAGTAAGGTCTGATCTAAGTCTCTCTGGTACGTTGACACCAATCACCGGTAAAACATCTGATTGGAGAGGATTCTCTGATGTCTTTGGACAAAAAGAAAACACAGCCGTTGGAAGACACACCAAGTTGAAGATGGAAGCAAGTTTCATTTTCTGAGTGCACTTCTTGTTTGATCTCAGAGTTTTAAAAAGTTGGCCTGGGAAACTGGGCGAGTGAAACAATAGTGCTTTTATTCTGGAAATCAACGGCACAAAAAGAACATTGTTCCCCGGTCGGGAATGTCTCGCAAAGTATTTGTGAAACAATAGCAAATTCCATTGTTGCAGTTTTTGAGATCCCGGCGCCCGTACTTGACCATCCCTTGCCCGTGCCCGTTGATGTTTTTGGCAATATTCCGGAATCTTCCAAAGATCCTATTTTCTCAAAACACAAGTTTCCGCTCAAGCAGGCGATGACTCTGCCATGAATAGACATCTGCTGCAGCGACTTCAGCAGCTACACTTTTGATCAATCTCTCCAGTTGACCCTTGATTTACCCGGCACATTCTAAAAGCGATGGCCTGCAGCGCTTAGAGACTAGTTCTTTGGGTTGGATAATCGACACTTCAACGGCGCGTGGAACAACTTACTTCCAAAGGCAGAATATGCCTTCAGTAGTTGGGTAGATGATTTTTGAGGTGTGGCTAGGAGCAAAGATCAGATATGTGAGATTATAGAGCGGTTATTTCATTTTCGTTGCAGATTTTGTCAAACTCTGGTGTCAAATGACTACCATGTCCGTCAAGTGTCAAAAGTCTATGAGTGCCTTTCGTTATATCTGAGGGATGAAATCCTGTTCGAGCCACCGGATAGCAATATCTCTGGATGTCCAACCATTCGCACTAACTCCCAAGCGCCTGTCTTCTCCAAGCTCAGCGTATCAAGACTCGCAAATTTGCTAACCTCAAAAATGATAAATGGGTGCAAAAGCAGACCCGTGGAAGTGATACACTCAATTGCTGTCACCCACTCTCGCTTTCCGTTCTGAATTAATTGCTTTTCCCCCGTATTTCAGACCCTGATATGACTTTCCTTGCCGCATTTAATCTCATCGAAAGCCTGTCTCTTCCACATTGTACACATCGCTTTACTCGATCCCAAAAAAGCATCGTGATATGCACAAGATCAAACCAACCTTTTAGACCTATGGGTCTTGGCAGTTTGCCCGTCGATAATCCAAGGGTCTCTACTACTTTGTGTCGAGATTTGTGTGTCTTTTCACAAATTTGGAAACCCAATTGGCACCGACTTTAAAATTTTCTTCTGTCCCACGCGACGCGAGCAAATAATCTTCCATTCTGCGAACAGAATTGACTCTCGGAGCGTGAACCCAAAAAACCTTCAAGATTATCCATTTGGCAAGATTATCCTCTTCAGTCTTTGTCAATTTCGTTTGGTCTTCGGCTGCTTCGACGTGATTTCTTAAACCATTCCTCCTCCGTTGAAGAGTGCTGCGGGACACATTGAAAACGCGTGCTGCTTCCCGAAGTGACTTGCTATTACCCTCTTTTGGACTTTTAGGGCAAATGAGATCCTAGTTTCATCACTCTACAAAACTGGAGTCGATTCGGCCTCTTGCGGTGGCATTGGAGGTGTTCGAAAAGAAAGAGTTTTTTTGAGACGCGTTTGTTATTGCTGACCCAAATGCCGGTTTGGTGCGAAAGCTAGTGAAGTACGTTAATATATCACAAATATCAAAAAAAAGTGAAATAATTAGTACTCTAACTTTAACAACACTGTCTCATACAGGCGTGCTATTAAGTGGTATTTTCACGAAGATTATGCTTTTTTATTTTAAATAAATCTTACTAGTAACGTAATTCACCCCCCTTCGCAACACACCCTCACTTGGTACACCGCCTGCATTTTGTAAAAATATAATATCTTTGACTTCGAATATAAACGCTAAACATACGCTAAAACATAAAAAAAAATTATTGAGCTTTATTTTGACATGTCTGTCTACGATGCCCTATTGTTCCACAAATTCCACAAGTGGATTTGCGTTTTTTATGTGGCTGTGAAATT
>JAKTWD010000911.1:0-13787 GCA_030581935.1 Metschnikowia corniflorae
AAAAATACCACGGCGTCGTACCAGCAGAAGCTATACGAAACGGAGGTGTCGAGAATCTGGTACGGCCAGAGAAGCTCCTTGACGGTAGACAACACTGAGGGCCACTCGCTTGACGACATCTACCGTCAGTACAAACCAATGAACCACGACGAATATATCAAAAATAAGTTAGCGAAGGAGCGCGAGGAGATCATCAAAAAGGAGGGCCACAAGGCGGCCAACCAGAACGTGTTGCGCATTACGCGCCTTGTGAGGGACGAAAACAACATTGTGCAGAGAAAGGTGGAGTATCTTCATGATCCGCGCTTGATCAAGGCGTACATAAAGCGAAAGAAGCAGATAGAGGGCGATAAGATGTCGATGGCGGACGTCAACGAGATCATTCCCACCAACGACGCGGAGATGAACAAGATTCGGCGCAAGGCCTTAGAGGAGAAAATCGCCAATCTTCAAAAACGGGCCAAGCTCAGTAAAGGCCGCAAGCCCAACAAGGATCCGCTCCACCTCGCTGCGGCCGCAGGAGGCACCATCATAGACGCCAACACAGTAATGTTACCCGATGGTTCTATCGCTTTTGGAGGTAAGGGAATCGGTAAGGGAAAAAGTACCACGCGGCGGTGCAAGTCGTGTGGGGCGTTTGGTCATATCCGGACAAATAAGGCGTGCCCGTTGTACCATGCTACTAAGGGGGGAACCATCCAGATTTCTCAGGAACAAAAGGATATACTCCTCTCTGCGGCACGTGAGCGGCCAGAGGGGTTTGAGGCAGGGCCGTCTGGAAACGCCACCCCTGTGCCCAACTACTCAGCTGCTGGAAGCCCTGCTGGTACTTTTTAGATGAATTGTGGTTTGTGTGGTGTGGCAATATAGAGGCATGTACAAGGTATATTTTGAGTGAAATATTTCAGTCTAGTACCACTTATCAAGGCCCGGTGGTTATTCATGAATGATGCATTTCAAATGAAATATATTCAGTCTATTATAAAGGTATAAACGCACTGGGCACCTCTTTATCGGTACCCGGTGGTTATGTGTGTGCTCTAAGGGTGACCCTGTTACCAGAAGTCTCAACACCACAATCTGTAGGCACGATACCAGAAAGGTCTCGAACGAATGTAAGCTTTTTCCTCGGCGATCTCCTGCTTGATGACCTCGATGTCCAACTCTCTGCGCCCGGTGTCCAAGTCCACGTCATCAAGTGGCACCATTATTTGACCCCATGAGCGAGTGAATGTCTTGTGCCCGGCCCAAAGAATAAGCATAAGGGGTAAAGAAAGACAATTCTGCCAGAAGGTCTCGACAGAAGCTCCTTCCGCGTCGATGGGCCAAATGGCCGTCCAGATCTCGCCAACAACAATCAAAGCCAAAATGACCATCCCGGAAATGGATCCCCATATACCCGTAGGGGCAACAAAAAGCACCTCGTCAGTGGAGCGGCCTTGGCGAGAAAGCGCCCAGCGGAAACGGATGTGCGTGAAGCAGATAGCAATCCAAGTGAAAAATGCGGCCAAGGAGCAGATGGAGAAGAACCACGTGAACACGGTACCCTGATGTTCCTGGTCCGCAGCCAAAAAGCCCAACAACCCAAACACATTGGTGATCATGATCGCCACAAGCGGGCGCCCTGCACGGTCAACGTAAGCAATGCATTTGGGAAGCAACCCTTGCACTGCCAACGAGGCCAACGAACGCGAGCACCCATAAACGGACGAGTTACCCACAGACACCACGGCAAGCAAGATCACCGCGTTCATGATATCAGGAAGCACACGAATTCCACCATTGTTTATGGCAATCACAAAGGGCGACAGCGTGATGTCCTCAGAAGATTGTCCCGAAAGCAAACGGTCGTCATTGTATGGCACAAGACACCCGATGACAACGGAGGTCAACACGTAGAAAATGGTGATACGCCAGAAAACCTGCTTCGTCGCACGAGGCAAGGACCGGCGCGGGTTGGCGGTTTCCGAGGCAGCCAAAGCCACAAGCTCGACACCTCCGAACGAGAAAGCCGCAGAGATAAAACACAGGCAGATACCTTTAAAGCCGTGGTTGAATGCGCCCGGATTGTGCCAGTACCGTGCTCCAATGTACCCGCCGCTGCCAGCTCCACAGATGAGGCATATTGCGAGGATGATAAACCCGATGACGGCCAACACTTTGATGATCGAAAGCGTGAACTCAACCTCACCATATCCCTTGACACCAAACAAATTAATCAGGCAGATAACCACGTAGAAGATGGCTATCCACGCCAGCGGATTGATGTTGCTGTTCCAGTACCCGATGGTAAGCGAGCAAGCGACGAGCTCAGAGGGAAACGAGATCAACCACAGCAACGAGTACAAAAGACCGAGAGTAAAGCCCCACGACGGATCCACAAACCGCGAGAAAAACGCATTGAACGACCCCGATACGGGAAACTGCACCGACATCTCGCCGAGAGCGTTCACCACGCAGAAAAGCGAGTATCCTACCAAGACATACGAGATAAGCTGCCCCGCAGGCCCACCGAGCCACAAAGCATACCCAGACCCAACGAAAAGACCAGTACCAATCGAGCCTCCAATGGCGATCATCTGTAAATGGCGCCCCTTCAAGCTGCGCGCCAAAGGGTGTCTGCTGGTGGCGTAGATCAGTTTCTCCATCTCCGTCATCTGGGACGTGTCAATACCATCGTCCTCCAAGTCGATCGGCTTGAATGAATCGATCATGCGCTTGTACAAAGGCTCCTTTTCGTAGGAGGACGCCAGGTAGACATCGGAGCCGGATGGAGAAAAGTCCGACAGATGGGCGCCCCGAGTCTCTGTGCCCATACTGTATTCGGGGCCTTGTTCCGCGTTTTTCTCCTTCATATTCAGTGGCTGAAGTATCAGCTATTCAGCTTTAACCAATTTTTGGTTCCTAGGAATCTGGCTCGCAGTGCTGTGGAATGTCACTGGAATGGCACCCTAGAATGGCTGTGCGAAAAAGCAGCGCAGATGAGATGACGCGAGGAAGCAATAGCAAACAGCCACACTTCTGTAAGACCTTCTGCAAAAAAGGTTCTTCTTCAAAGACGAAAAAGAACTTTGGCTTAATAATGCAAAAGAAAACTTACCCTCAAAAAGCGCCGGCTCCTATGCTTATAAACGCCGCCCAGTGCAATTTTCTTAATTCGCTGCCTCAGCCTCTCGCACAATAGCTGCTGCCTGCTTCGGCCGGATACTTCGATGCCGCGCGATGCACGGGTTATTGCGACTCTCACCCGATTCTTCTCAGCGCCGATTAACGAGGCCGAAGCAAACTCTAAAAGAGACTCTCGAAATTGGACAGAACGTTGAAGAGGTAAAAATAGATGTTTTCGATTCCAAAAAAAGTTCTGCCTGAGCTCAAAACACCCTGCTCTCTTTAAAGTCTGGCATCAAGTTCAGGCTGTGTTACTCGTTGTTGTCTCTTCGTTCCAGTGACTATCGGCCCACACCCGCTTTTCATTCTTGAGCGGCGGGCTCGCCAGGGTTGGCCTGCGTTGACCGGCCTCGCATTTGCGCCACACCCTTTGTCCGATTTTGTTGTTTTTTACTCTCTGCCCTGCGCGGCGTTTTAGCGCGAGAACGTGATTATGAACACTTGGCGCGAGCCTCAGATTCCATTCTGGTCAAATGAATGTTACCGCCAAGAAAAATTGTTGATTCAGGCATTTTCTCGCTTATGTAAACGTAAAAGTGTTTTTGTCGATGTTTCACGAGTAAATGCCTCAATTGTTGTGTAATTATAGTGCTGCGGGTAAAAGTAATGCCGATTTCGGCCAAAGTTGCCCTCCTGAACTAGGTATAACCCAACGGAGTCCAGCTGGAGTGTGCAGCACCATTTCATCTGTAAGGTATTCGAACCCCCAAACAATAGGTTGCTAATACAGCCATACAATGGTATAGCCGAGAATCAAAAACTGGGCGGTTCTCGAATACAATAACAGGATAAGGCGGTAATTCGTAGCAAAGTGTCGAGCGGGTACCCGGTTGAAAACCGAACTTACGATCAAATGAGCCGAATCATGGGATCCTGGTACCTGGCTCTCGACATCATTCGCCAAATCATCTGAGTCTATCAGAATCGGGTACGGATGAAAATGAGTGGATTATGTTATTTTCACGACTCCTTGTCGGAGAAGCGTGTCCCTTACACTCAAAAGATACGATGATACACTCGCTTGGGAGTGCGGGGACTAGGCGCAGGGGCCCTGGCTCGCAATGCAATTTCATTCATGAGGAGGACGATTGTGAAATTAGAGAGATAAGGAAAGAAGGGCTTTAGCCGACCAAAAAGCCCGATTTCACTGGCGACGACTGTGCTTTTCTTCGTGCTAGGAAATGCGGAATTTTTAATTAACCGATCAGGTGTTTCTCGGAGAGGCAAGCATACTGATGAGAAGAAACTAAGAGAAATGACAGTTCAAAAGAAAAGCGCGAAAGATATTCAACGCCTGATTAGATATGATACAAAGTTTTGCACTCATCTGTAGCCTCTTTTTTTGCTGAACTATGATTGGTCGACCGTTTCGGCGTTGGCCAAATGGCGCTTTTTAAAGATTTTTTTTTAAAAAATCAAATGTATTGTAGGGGCCTCCCAACTGAAGCTACAAAATCTTACAAAATCTATACTTCTATAGCAAAACCTGTAAGACATCTTGAAGAAGGCACTGAGTAGCGAAAGAGCCCGACTTTCCCAGGCCTTACTCTCTCCTCCTACCCTCCCCGCTTCTGCAAGTCGTGTCAGTCCGTTCTGACCCGAGTACGCTCCAAGAACTTCTTCACTTGCGTCTCAGAACTGGTTGAAGATTAACCTCCTATGATACAGTTGATTCTTAAAATAACAATGCCCAATTCCGCATCCTTTCTTCTCGAACAACAACTCGGCGAACAGTCTCCACGTACCAATTGAGGTTGCGCATATTCTCGTACTCATGACTCAATGGTGCCAACATCTAATTCAATTTCATGTGCAATTTCATGTTTAATTGATTAGACCAGAATTTCGTGCAGCTGCATTCGCTGTAAAGATGCTGGAGCATACCTGTCAGATCTACCCTTTCAAGGCATAAATGACATTTGGAGCCTGTAACTAGGGTCTTGGTGTCACGAATCGGAACATTAGATCCGAAACTTAAATGATGGAGAGCTTTCAAATCCTTGTGCTGTATCCATTCGACGTTTGGGACGAGCCGGTGGGCAAATTTCCAAAAACATCCCCGGTTCTTTCTCACTTATACCTGATAAAGGAACAGGCCCTGGGTGCTTCCGGCACCAAATGCTACGAGATTTGGATCTATAGCTAGAACTGAATCTCAAAATTTATTACTTGGACGATATTCGGTGTTTCTTGTACGTTTGGTTGTCAAGGGCATTTTCTAGATGTAGCATCTCATGTCAATGAAGCGTATTGTTTGACAAGATGCTCAAGCTAAGCCTAGGCATTTCATCCTTCTGTATTAATTCAAGTACATGAAAAACAGTGTCAGAAACAGTTTCAGAATCTAAGCAAAAACTGCCTGTCCGTCACATATATCAGGGTCCAGAGAAAGCACCGCTGTTATGGAACTCAGCGATCTCCATTCCCACGAAATATATAGAATTCAATTCATTTTTTTTCTCGGCATATCACAAATGATGTTTTGCATGAAAACGTTTTGCTCCTTTGGTGCTCATTAGTGTCATTTATGTACTCGGAATACGAACTAGACTCTGAGCTACTAACGACAACCATAACCCAAAGAGTTCCATTTGAACTCAAAATAATTCTCAAAAGACCACCGAAGATTCTGACTTGGAAATAATGGTACAAATCTGTGCAATGGACGTGTCTGAACAATCCATAGCCAAACTTACGAATATAGTCGATAAGATCGTGGACCGCGCAAGAGACTTTGCTAGACATCGATTCGACGCACAAGCGTCTGACAACGAGGCGGAACTCATCGAGCTGATTCTCTCCAGAGCCAGCGAGTTCGTGCCTGGTGTTGCTAAGTGTGATGGGATTCCTGCAAAAAGAGTCAAGCTTTCCAAAACAATATTTGAAGACATGCTCATTTTCTCCAAAGCGAAGAAGTTTTTCCATCCTATTCTTGGTCAAGATATTCTTTTGGTTCACCGCGCAAGACGCCTTATCCTCGCCCTTCACCCATATTACGACTCCCAGGGCAGTCCAATTGCTGAGTTCAACAACCACTCAGAATTTTAAGTAATTATTTGACGAGCTTGGAAGACTGGGAGGATGCGTTCGTCAGTACGGTTCACTCGTCGCTCAGTGTTGAACCGTTTTTCCAGCTCGAGGTAGACAAAGCTCGATGCAAACTCGAGGAGTTGATGAAGTATATTTCCAAAACACGCAGAGTTGAAGATGGGCTTTTCTCGAATGAAAGGGAATTTCTTTCTGGCCGCCGAAAAGTATCAATAGCTCTACTCAATTGGGTTTCCGTTACTAGTTAACTTTGGGGTGGGTGCAAAACGGCATCGGTTGCAACTCACGCTTCTTGTATGGTAAGGCGCAAATTAACCTACTCATGAAAACGCATGATTGACCAAAAATTCTGAGATTGCAGATTCAGCTGTAAAGTAGGGCACATTTTGTGTGTTTGGCTGCTTGAACTTTTCGAGAGCTCCTTATATATAGTTTCTTATATTTGAAAACAAGTTTCTCGTAAGCAGATGTGATTGTAAGTGTGATATTGGGAGATCCTTGACTTCTTGCTGTGAGAGCTGACAACCTTCTTGGCTCGTATCTGGAGCCGCGTAAGATGATTCCAATACGGGCTCCAGCAAAAGCGTTGAGCGGGTGAGCTCCGTTTGCGTGGAACAATCGACTTCCACGCTTCAAGGCAACATATTTTTGTTCTCGTAAACGTCCACTTGAAATGTTTGAAAAACTACCCGTGCTTTCCAAAAGGACGTCAGCACATTTCAATCCTCTCGCACTCAGAAGTGGAATGACTTTATTCTTACTCGTGATCTTGGCCATATGGCGAGTTAATTTCAACCGAAGATACTTTGTGGACCGGTCCATGTCTGTGTTCAAAATCGAGCAGAGAACTGCTCTGTGATCTTGAACTTGTACTTGCATTTGCAAAAGGCCATAACCTCCGCTCTTTGGCCTAGCATACATCTTGGGCGCAGCGATACCCTTAAAACCTTCTTTATACCCTCATCCATCTTCTTCAACTGCATAGGCTTCATATGTTGCACCTAGTCTTTATAGACCGTTCGAGAGGCCACAAACATATTGGTGCCTTTAGTTCAATTAATCAAAAGTACTTCTTTAGCAAAAATTTCGCGAAAAACATTACAAATACTATTTACGAACACCCCTGGTATCAAGTACCAAGAGATCAAAAACACACAGGAATCTGTGGGCTCAGCATGAGCCGTCAAGACTCATGTAACCTTGCTTCATTGTGACAAAGGCAACAGTCTTATAAGCTGTTTCCAGTTAACTCCATTCGATTTCCAAGTACTTCAAGTCCCACTAATATCGACTCAATTGTAAGAGACGAGGAATGCTAGAATGGTGCCCAAAGTAAAAAAGAAAAGGCCGTAAGCCCATCTTAGCATCGGATAAGACGTCTATACCCGAAGCTTAATTATAGTCACGTGATGCGTGGGTTCTACGCTTTCTACGGCACGTTGCACATGAACGTCGTATATTAAATAAATAAATCCTGATTCATTCGCCTGGGTGGTGCAATATCTTTGCGTTCTTGAATTCGGGGTCGATATCCTCGAAGATCCTCTTGAACGAAGATTTCTGGTAGTAGCACTTTGTCATCCAAATGGCTCCGCAGGCATAGAGGGTACCACCTGCCAAAAGCGCGCGAGCAGGAGTAATAGCGGGTGTCATACTTGGTTCTTTTCAGATAAATACGAAGTAGTCTGGTCTTTTCAAAAGTTACAGACAGCTGCAGTTTTGAATAAGTAGAATATTTTGAGTTTGTGTTGTCGAGAGCTTTTCTCCGTTGTTGGTGTTCTTTCCCCTTTTTATAAAGGCTGGAGCGTCACACCACGCTGGTCTGTGGGGTGACTTTTTTTGCATTCGCACCACTTTCAATCGAATGATCCACGCATACGCGGGGTGAGTGGTTCCATTTTTCTCCACATGACTGCATCGTACCACTTTTGACACGAAGCAACGCCATCAGCTGCCTTCCTGCTGGCAAATGCTTATTGGTAAATGTAGCGCTTGTCAGCAACACACACGTTTTTCACTTCCACCACGTATAACATGGCAGTGGGATGAAAGAACTCACCGTTAAATCCACCAATAAAATTCTCAATAAGATTCTCAATAAAAATACTCCTCGAAAGGTGTACCCACAAACCACTCGTAATAAATATAGGCCGCTATTTGAACCCCTGGCTCCTAATACGACCGGATGGAATCATTATTCGGAAGGCTCGGGAGAAAGTGGCCCACAATCATCATAGGCAAATCGAACAAATCACGTTTGACCGTCCACACCAGGCAGAATTCAATGTAGTCAGCATCACTTAGACGAGCATTGGTCTTGGACGTAGATAATGCCGAATGCGTTTGTTTCTTGATCAACTTGCATTTAGTAAAAATCGTCAGGTGGAGACTGCCGATGGCCACGGACTTGAAGAGTCGGAAGTAGTCCACGATCAGCTCGTCATCGTACATGAGTTCCATGATAAACGTTCTCTTTGAAAGAACATCGGCGCTGCTCATTCCCAAAATATCGGCCAAGTGTGCAGACATCGACACAATCTCTCCGGTCCGCCGCCACACGATCATGGGCAGCGCATTGAGCCGCGAAAGATTCTCAAAATCAAGGAGGCACCGCTGGAACGACATCTCCAAAAACTGGAAATCAAACGGCATAAAAAGCGACTTGTGTGCGCTGATAAACGCGGGCCGGTATGAGGCAATGAGCTTGAGGATCACAAGCAAGTTGCTTCGGCGGCGGTTTTTCTCGGCATTACTGGTGTTAGCATCAGTCACGGAAAACCGTTTTTTGAGGAAATGCGTGAGCGAGTGGTACGACAGCGGGTAGTCGAAGTCGATGATGCGGTTCAGGTAGATGTCCTGCACCGTTTGATATATATGGTGGGACAACAACGGCGACACGTACTCATGGTCGTCGTGGGGCCGTAGGTCGAAATTAAAGCCGTTTTCCCGGGCACTGCGGCCCTCGCCGTCCCCAAGCGATATATAGGGGCGGGTATCGACGGAATTGTCTGCATCAAGGGACCCGAAAAAGTCCGGGTTGTTGGCTACGAGGGGGTCCGGTACTGCAGCGGCAAAGTCGAGCAGGGGCAGCGGCGGTTTTGAGATGAGGTCCCCAAGCATCATGTATTCCTGATTTAGAAACATCAGGTGGAAGTTAGCAGTGGTGGACGGCGTTGAGTTTTGCGTGTCGTGCGCCTGCTCGTGGAAGGTATCTAGCAGGGTATGCGCCGATTCCATAACGTGTGCGGGCCCTGTAAAGGCCATTTCGGGCATTTCAGGGGCAAGCCCCGGATTTACGGCTTCAGGCTTGACCAACAAGAGCGGGTCCTCGTAAGGAGGCCCGGTCTCCGAGATATTAGAGGCATCGCTCACTACAGAAGCAGAACGGACGCCATCAGTTATGTCAACGAGACTCTTCGTGTTTGAGACGCGTCGTTTCTTCTCCCTCAGCGAATTTAAGTACAGCGCCCTTTTACGGACCACATCGGTGCACTCATGTTCGATTTTGCGTTTGGTGCAATTTAGACATGGCCGAGTATTGGAGCACTGGAGATGCTTCAGGTGGCAGAAAGTGCACGCCCGCAGCGCCGGTTTGCGCCCGACTTTCTCCCGGTCGGTGAGTTTTCTCGTCATGATCTGTGTTTGCTTTTTTGAATAACAATTTGCGCTTTTGGCCAGATTGTGCCCAAAAATATTGCGTGCTCTTCGCTAAAAGACCGCACACTGTGTTCATTCGCCAGCGAGATGACCGTCGTTTTTTTTTTCCTGGTTGACCTACGGGCCTTATGACTTTGCCTGTTATATAATGCCGCCAGCCAGAATCATGTAACGCGTTTTCCGCCTCCTATTGTCTTTTGTTGGGCGCCGCAAACAATGGCTATGGCGATTTTCCGTGTCTGGGGTAAAAACCTGGGGTACCCCGGCGAAAGCAGGAAGCGAGGTGTTTTTCACGCTTGACAGACGCGGGCCGAGGTGCGGGCACGTGAGTCTGGCAGTGGGACGCCGCACGCACCCCGGGGTTTCTCGGAATCGCTCCCCGCAACCTGAAACCGTCCATTGTCTGCCGCGTTTGTGGTTGCGGGTTGTGGATCGTGCCATTGTTGTACTCTACTTGGCCAAAGATTTGCGAAATTCCTTGGTCAGCCAATCGACACCATTATCAATTGTCAGCAAAGATTATGCAATCGGAGGAGCGGAGAGGGTTCTTGTGAGGCGTGTGGTTTTGTTGGCCCCTTTTCTAGGCATCCCTGGAAAAAAGCCTTTGCTCATTCTGAGACTTTTTCTGATTGAAAATCGGGGTTATTTGCAAGCCTTATGAATCAACGAAGTGAAATTATTGGATGTTGGAGATTACTCTCGCCTGGGGTGCACATAGCGCTGGGCTTCCCCACAATTCACCACAATAACCTTTCAAAGATTCGATAATCATTCCGGATCTTGAATCGCCGCTTTTACTCGGATGAGTAGTAACTATATCCGAAATGATGTTACCTCCCTTTTTCCGAGTTTTAGTTCGCTACTTATGGTGGCACTTCTGGACACTGCAATAATGTCCTTCTCCTCTGCTGCGAAAGTACTCGGGAGGGATACGCGTATTGATAGCGCACGGTAATCAGCCTTTGCAAAGGTATACCTCTTTTAGAAGATTTCTTCAAAGTACTGAAAAAATGACGGTTTTTAAAAAAAGAAACCAAAAAATTCGCAGTGATCTGAATTTTTAGGGGTTGCATTTTAAAATCGGAAACTCGAAGAGTGCGCGTTGTTAAAATTAATTTTGGGTAATTGAGACCGTATTATACCCCACAATTCAAAAAACTAAGTAAAAATCAAGTTAAAATTTTTGAGTTTCGGATTGTTTTCCGGTCAAAAGGAAGAGAGGAATGAATTCCATAGACTTTGGATTTCCAAAAAATCACACGATTGTTGGTACTCACTCTAGAGTGGGAGTGTAATTTTTCCACCAGGCCAAAAGTTATGCACTAAAAAAAAAAGAGGCCTACGAGCTCATTATATTATCCAATGCAAACATATCATCCAATGCAAATAATTTGCAGCACCATGCTTTCAGCAAAATACCATTGAGCCAGTAAACGCTGAGTGCTTTTCAGGCCGCTTAGGTCATAGCAACAGGTTCGGAATGACTCCAGTTACATCTAAGGCTTTGATCTTTACTTAATCCAAGCTGGTGCACACTGCTATGGATCCCCTGTCGTCATCTCGCCACGGAATACAATCTCTCCTGACCCTGCTGAGTTTTCCGCTCGACACCCTGGCTTCACTACGCGTGTTTCCGTATCAGTGGTCATTTTTTTTAAAGAGGTCATAACGGTCAGTTATTTGAAGCCGTGTTATGCAAGTGTTCTAGATACAAAAAGTGAAATAGCTCCATGACCCGAAGGAGTTATAACTGACGCATAAAAAGGACTTTCAGCAGCCAAATAAAGTTTTCACAGTGATAGCTCATGATTTTACACATGTCGGGCAAGCGCGGCTAACAAAGAGATCGATTTGGGTGTGCATTGTGCATTCAAACTCCTTGTCTCGTGATCAAAATATCCATTAAATAACATGATGACATAGACCAGGAGATCAGAGTCAATTAGCTGACAGCCAAGGCACAAGAATCTTTCTTCGCCTCGTGAAAATGAGAAGTTTCGGAATACTTCACTGACGTCCGAATCTTCTCAGCGCACGCCAACCCTAAAGATCGAACAAAACTGCAAACCCACGCTCCAATAGAATTCAAGAAAACTGCTCTATCTGCCGGAGGTGGCCCGTAAAGATTAATAGCGGAGAACTAAGAGGCTTCCCTCGCATGTGTGCAGGACCAGCTCGGGCCTTTTACCCGAAGCGGCAAAAACGACGGTTTCGCACCCAACCGCTTTGGGCAATTTTCAATCGCGATTTCTTCTTTGAGAAAGAAATCTGCAAGCGCTATATGGAGAAAAATGCCATTTTCGAACACACGCCTCGAACTTAGGGCCAAAAGTTGAAGTTATGTAGTATAAGATACCAGCCTGGGAACGCAGGGTTTTCTTTCCTGGACTTGCCTTCTAAACCATACTCTCACTAATAATAACTAAAACTCGCCATGAGGTTCACAATATTACCTCTCCTCCTCTTCATTTCGCTGTTGAGCGTAACCCTCGCAGCACCCGTGGAGTACAAATCTATCAAAGCCGGAAATGACTTCCAAATCTCGGAAATCAAGCGAGAGCCAGTCGGCGCGGAAACAATCGTGAGCAAAAGAGACATTTCCGCGCTCACGTTGCTTTTCAAAAGTTTGAACAACTCGGCCACCATTGGGTTGGCCAAGACCGCATTAAAGCTTTCGCTCACACGTGACCAGGCCACCAACTTTGTGGCCACATTCATCAAAACCAAGGGGCTCACTTCGATCTTGCAGGCAGCAGACCAGTCCGGATTGGGGTTGGACCTTGTGTTGATGATCTTGACCCATTACGAGACCGTCGATGGCGCTATAGCCATTATTGATTACCATAATAGTGGGGGCGCATCGTGCTCGAGTTCTCTGGGTAGCACGGGCATTGTTGGCGGTCTTGTTAACGGAGTTACCGGTGTCATCAACGGAGCCACCTCGATTATTGGCGGGTTGCTTGGCCTTGGCTCTTCATCATCTTCCTCATCCAATTCCGCATCTAAAGGCTCATGTATTGTTTCGGCATCTGCTTCGGGAGCTGTGTCCAGAACTGCATCGGCAGCTCCCACCGGCGTTTTAGGCATTGGTTCATCCACGACTTCTTCGGCCACGACCACCGCTGGCTCTGGAGGGATCATTGGTGGGATTCTTGGCGGAATCGGCGGAATTCTCGGCTTGGGTTCTACCCGTCAAGGCGCCAGCGCTTCTTCTGCCCAAGCCACTGTCTCGGCCATCAACTCCGCGGCCACTTCTATCATTGCTCCCATTGCTAGCCAAATTGCTTCCCCCGCGACGGTCCCTGCTACTACTGCCATTGTGGTCGGAGCCACTACTCCCGCTGTCACCACCACTCCCGCTGTCACCACCACTCCAGCTGTCACCACCACTCCAGCTGTCACCACCACTCCCACTGTCACCACCACTCCGAGAGCCACATCCACAACCGCTGTGGCCCCAGCAACCACCACCGCAGCGGGTCTGACGGGAATCATTGGTGGGGTGGTCAACGGTATCGGCAGCATCATTGGGGGTCTTTTCGGGCGCGAGGACTTGGCGGAAATTGCTGAAAACGAGGGTTTGATTGCCGTCATGCGCAGGGATGATGTGGACGAGGCCGAGTTAATGCACTTGCTCTTGAAGCGTGCCTTGTCCGACCTCGAAGACGAAGAGGTTCCAGTATTGGCCAAGCGTGACGTTTTGAGTCTTATCTACGCGCAGATCATCAAGATTATCGGCACCGATAGCAACGTTGAGGAAATTTTCGAATCCTTGCAGAAGTCTGGCTTGGCCCGAAACGTGGTGTACAACGCGCTCGTGGACCCTGGCTTTTACCAGTTTGACGTACAGCTTGTGACGTACCTCTTCAAAAACGGATACCTTTCCGGCTCGTTGTTACTTACGTCTGCCTTTA
>JAKTWD010000912.1:0-13766 GCA_030581935.1 Metschnikowia corniflorae
TACCGCTGTTAGACAATTGTGAAGTCTTGAGACTGCACCCATGCATGCAAGTACCGATCATTGTTCAAAGACTACATGACGGAAATTGAACAAGTTCAATTGTTTCAACTCAGCCTCGACTCCTCCATTTGTAAGGGACATCCGAGTTTTCCGAACTGCATCATTCTGTGGTTGTAGGGAGACGCACCTTACACCTCCACGTGCATTTGAAACAGGTACGCCATTGCTATTGGCCATGTACAGTGGAACGGCTTGCAAAACAGAATTTGACCAGAATGCTTACAAATATGGAAGGTTTCCGGGGGGCTTGTGTTGTCATACAATTTCTTTCCTAGTACTTCATATTTCTCTGGTACATCAGAATGTCCTTGAAGAACTCGCCATTCACGGTGACCGATGCTAGTGACACATTTTCCACTGAGGCACGCGATGCATGGGCAAATAGAAAAGAGCCAACCCCTCACGAGTTGGCCAATTTGAGACACGTTGCAGGAAAGATTCCTCTCACCTGCTGGTATATTGCCGTTGTTGAATTGGCAGAACGGTTCACGTTTTACGGGGTGTCTGCGCCATTTCAAAATTACGCTGAAAATTCCCAAAATGACTCTCCAAAGGGTATGTTGGGATTGGGAAGCCATGATGCTACCGCTTTATCTTACTTTTGGCAGTTTTTGTGCTTTGCATCTCCTCTTCTCGGAGCTTACGTCGCCGATTCGCATCTCGGAAAATATAGGACTATTTGTTGGTTCACGGTCATCTATACCATTGGCATGTTCATCACTGTTGTTTCATCTCTCCCCATTGTTCAATCACATGGATTGAGATTCGCCGGGTTTATCATGGGAATAATTGTCATAGGCCTCGGGACAGGAGGTATTAAATCCAACATCAGCACCCTCATCGCAGACCAAGTCTCGGGCCACAAACCGCGAGTTAAAACTTTAAAGAGTGGGGAAAAGGTTATCGAAGACCCCAGCATGACTGTTCAGAATGTGTTCATGATATTCTATCTCATGATTAACATCGGCTCCTTATCAGTCTTTGCCACCAGTGCGATAGAGATGCACGTCGACTTCTGGGCTGCTTTTCTTTTACCTTTGTGCTTCTTTTCAATCGTCCCTGTATTCTTGTATCTTGGTAAAGATAGCTACGTGCAAGTTCCAGTACGAGAGAAAGTCATCGCCAAAGCCTTCAGGTGCGCGTTCATTGCTGCGAGGAATAAGCTCGATTTCAGCGCTGCAAAGCCGTCTTTTCACCCCGAGATGGTCTTTCCGTGGAATGATCATTTTGTCGACGAAGTTGAAAGAGCTGTCTATGCGTGCAAGGTGTTCTTATTCTATCCAGTTTTCTGGCTCGTATATGGTCAAATGATGAGCAATTTTGTCTCGCAAGCCGGCCAGATGGAATCTCATGGTATTCCCAACGACATGTTGCAGGTGGCAAACTCTATCAGTATAATCTCGTTGATTCCAGTATGCGAGTATGGCCTCTATCCGTTGATAAGGAAGTTCACTCCATTCAAAGCAATTACAAGAATATTCTGTGGCTTTGTGATGGCGTCCATAGGAATGGTTTACGCAGCAGTTCTCCAACACTTCATTTACCAAGCGGGTCCTTGTTACGGCTTGCCCAAGGGTTGTGCCCCAGAGTTCCAGGCTGTTCCAAATCGTGTTCATGTTCTTATTCAGGTTCCGTGCTATTGTATTCTTGCCTTATCTGAGATTCTCGCGTCGGTCACGGGTTTAGAATACGCTTATACGAAAGCTCCGGCGACGATGAAATCGTTCATTATGGCTCTTTTCTTATTAACCATCGCAACTGGCTCAGCATTAGGTATTGCTTTGGCACCTATGGCAAGAGACCCGTATATGACTTGGACTTATGCTGGGCTAGCCGTGTCATGCTTCTTAAGTGGCTGCGTGTTTTATGGATGCTTTCGTCATTATAATGCAAGGGAAGAGGAGTGGAATGACTTGAGTTACGGAAAGTAAGTTTCGCGTCGACCGATGATACTTCACATACGAGTGACAGTTTTATGAAAATACTATTCACTTCCTTCTTTCTACTGTTTTCTCCTCGGTCATCTGTACCAAAATTTAGATTTAATTTGCACCCACAGAAGTGCGACAGAAATCGAGTTGCATGCGACAGATGAAGTATGATAGTAGTGCTGGCTAAGCCTGAGCACTAAGAGTATTTCTTACTAAAAATATCTAACATCTTTCTCATTCTATCATAATTTGTAATTTGCAATTTCCATAACTATCGGCCTGACTGTTCTTCAAACTTAAAAGTAAGATTCGGAATATTTCGGAACCTTTTCAAGTGGTCTGTCTTCGCGGAGAGACATCAGCACACCCTGTCCACTCTCACTCACTCTCTGAGCATGTTTTTCTTTATTATAATTGTCGCAATCGTGCTCTGTGTTGCTATAGTATATCTTCCGTATGCCGCAGGCCTAACAACTGTGGAGAAGCACACTCCGAAAATCCTAAAGAAGACGGAGTCGCCGCAAGCAAGTGAGCAGTATTCAGGCTACCTCCCACCAGATGAGGAGTATAGACGTGAACAAGAAAGTCGATCTAATTGCAAATCGAGCACTTTGAAGGAAAGAGTGAAGATTACAAGCGAAAGTTTACCTATACAAATTAAGTTGAATCAGGACGGAGTTTTGAGAAAGAGAACAGAACGAAGCGTGGGAGATTTTAACCCAAACAATTATGACTATGATCTTGATGAGTTGATAAAGGAGGAAACCGAGGGAGAGGCGCGCCGTGCGGCCCAGGAGTACTACTCTAAGGAACAATTCGGAGGCGATAAAGAAGCCATGGTTTAATTCGTTGAGCTCTAGGACCAATGCGACGGACATAGTTATGCTTGCGTTTCTGTATATACAAAAAAATGTTAACGCTTTCTTTCACAAACTAGATATCCAAAAGCTTGAGAAGACTCGTTTTCTTTAGATAAACAAGTTCATCTCGCTCGTGTAAGTCGATTGCTTCAAGTTCGTCTCGAACTATGCGCGATTTGTGCCTTTTATCTGCTGATTTCATGGTTTCGTTGAGTTCTCTTTCAATTTCCAGTATTTGATCATTCAAGTTGGAGTGTGGGCCGAGAGTATGACGATACGCTTGGAAAATCTGCCGCACAAGCCCGTTCGAGAGCTTGATAAAGTTATTGTCATCAGTTGCATATCCAGGAGATCTTGGCTCAGCCATCAAATCATTCAAAAACATGCTGACATCTGAAGGAATCGCCGAGTTGTTGATCTGTTCACGGATCCACGTATCATGGGCACCAGAATTGATATCATGGGCCTCGACAACCATAACTAGAATATTGCGTAGTTCGTCAATGCCGTATTTATGCAAGATGAAAGAGCGGAAGACATGCTTGAAAATCTGACTAGTCAACGGGAGTCCCATGTCGAACTCCACTACATTCAATAGTCTTGAAATGTCACTGAAGTCTGCCCCCGATTCACAAAGAAATCTCAAAATTGGTATCACGCTTTGTTCTGTGGGGTAATACTTGACAGCAGGTTTAAACCGTAAACGATCATAAGCAGCTAGACATGAAGAATATAGCTCCTTGTCATCGAATTTGATGAGTTTCATAAACTCGTTCTCTCTTGCGAGGCCGGGGCTCGCCCAAAGACTAAGACTTTCAAAAATTGATTGAGCGAAGCTAAATTTGTCTAAGCTCACCAATGTTGAGATGATGGTGCTGAGAAGCTGGATGTCGATCAAAAATAGGTTGTCAGTAATTAACAAGGAGAGATACTTCATGTACTCTTCTGTGTTCTGGTTAAATGCTAAGTTTTCAAGCAATATCCTGAAAGTGTTTCTGGTGAACTTTCTCGGTTCAAGTTTTGCCATAATGTCAACGTATGCGAGCGTGTTGTTATGCCTCAATGCAGTAAAAAGAAGCACATGTAGAGTGTCTATATTTGAAGCTTCTCCAAACCGCAGAGCCACATCCTTGTATGTTTCAAAGTCAAAATCGGGACTTTGCCATTCTCCAAGTGCCAGTCTTAGGTCAGCCGCATCTTGAGGCTGTTTACTTGAAATGATTGACTTGATTTTCTGTGTGATGTCTTGCCTGTCACGAAAAAAAGTCTTAAATACCATATTGCGGCGCTCATAATCCGACAAGGGTATTTTTGCCGACTCGAGATCGTTTGTGATCTGCCACAAAGAGTCTAAATGCTTTTGCCTTCTTGACTGGGTGTCCGCATACTGATGTATAATGAACTCATCATTGAAGAGAAGAATATTAGTGCCCGAGAGAGAGTTCGGTTTCAGAAAAGCCCTAAACCAAAACATTTGCAGCATGAATTGCTCAAAGTCCCCATATTTCAAGTGGCCCACTCCAGGTTGCGGCAAAGCACAATAGCTTCTAAAGAGCAGATCATGGTTCACTTCACGAGAGGCTTGGTGATTAGAACTCAAATTACTGAGGCTATTTCGCATCGGATAAAGATTCCTCAAGAAGTCATTTCTTAGTGGTAAGCCAACATTTCGAAAATGAGGCAGTTTCTGAAACTGAACTAGACTGTCTCTTCGTAGCTTGACCTCGATGGGTGTGACGTTGCTGGATGTAGGTATCGGTAAGTGAAGTCCTTTCACATCGGGGAGATAAGGGCTATTTGCGTTTGACAGGATATGCTCAATGAGTCTGCTTATAAGCGGTTCCAATCTTTGGAGGGATCCTCTAGTTTTCATCCAAAATACCCTGTTTAAGGAAGAGTAGCATCGTGACAAGGTCAAATGGCTGAACCTGCATGCGTTGCACAGTTGAAAAAAGCATAGATTTTCACAAATGGATGTCGACAAAATAGAAAAGGAAATAACGAGAGTTATGAGATCGGACTTTATCAATCTAAATACAATCTATTTCAATCCTTTCATTTCCAAAAACATTGTCCTGACCTTTTCATCCGCCCTGTTTGATTATTGATGTCACGTGACTATATGGATCGGGTTCACATTTCAAAAATTTCTCGATTCGAGTACGCTCGTATCCGAGATTAAAACACACAACAAGCATGCGGGTGCAGACGAAGGCGTCTCAGGTGTTAGAGAGAACGTCTCACTACATCAAAGCTGGCATTATCCGTGATAAGCCAGCTTGGTACGACGCAGTTGCATCTGTTCCTCCAGCTTTCAACTTGGAAAAGTTACCTAAGAACCTTGGCCCTAATCAACTACAGGATCCCCAGGAACAGCTTTGGAGCCAGCAGAATGGTCGTATCAAAACGAGAGCTTCTTTCTCGGACAGAGCCCAGAAAAATAACCTTGCTAGTAGGGTTCCTAAATTGCAATTCCTAGAGGACCAATTAAGAGATGTCTTCTACCACCAGCATCCATGGGAATTCTCCAGGCCGAAAACCTTGATAGAAAATGAAGGGAATGATAACTCTAAGTGTGACTGGTCGCGTATCTTACAACTATCAAAGCCTCTCGATGGTGAGAGTGTGGTACAGAGAACGTTGTGGCTATTGCAGGAAAAAAAGCAGCATGCCAAAGGGGCTTCGCTTTTTGAGGCGTATGACCAGGCTCGTTTCGAGTTTTATCAGTTGCGTATGGCTGAAGAGATGAACTCCCTTGTGTCTAAAGAAGAATCTCTCATGTTTGGCGCTCACTTTTCATCCACCAACTTGCAATGGGGTATTGAGAAGGAACAAGAGGTCATCGACAGATGGGCCAAAATCGGTGAGAAAAGAACCAAGATCAAAGAGGCATCAAGAAATAAAGCGTCGGCTAGTGCAGGAATTGCTGCCAACACAGAGGAGTCGACGAACATGTGGGAATCTTTCCTCACATCCGAAGATGAGAAGAGTTGATGAACTTGTAAATATTCAAATAAGCAACACGTTGACAACGGACTTTGTGAAATTTTGCGTAAGGATAGAGGTGACCTCCGAGAAAGTCGACATGCAGTGCATAAGCAGATGATGTCAAAAGCTACATTCACGCATTGGATTGTGATATACGGGTTTGTGATACAGTCTTCACACGGATTTGGATACTGAGCCTCCATACGGTACCTTTGTAAAAAGCTTCTTTTATCTGAAATGAAATAAGTAATTTATTATAAACTTTGACACGGCCATGATTGAAAGCGCCAATGCCCTCAGAAAACAAGAAAAATCGAATTCCACAATCATTGTCTAAATTAGCAATTGTATCCACATCGATGCCCAAATAAATGGCGCAATTCGAGATATTGTAATCTTTCTAATGGTGTCCAGCATCGTTCTTCTTGGCAATGAGCTTGTCATACGCGAGATAGACGGAGAAGGCAGCAACGGCTATTCCGAGACCTGGAAAAGCCGCCTTAAAACGGTTGAAGCGAGAGAACTCGCCTTCGTATCTCCAGGCATCTCTTTTTGCCCAAGGGTTGGAACTCATGGCTCTTAAAGAATGTGAGTTTCGAAGTACATAACGTACTTCACGGAGCTGTTCATTGGCGGAGGACGTGTGCAGGGACGGTGCGAGAAACTCCTTTCTGTTGTACGTGATAAAAATCAAGAAGTATTAGTGGTTGAGTTTTTCGTGTTTTGGACTATGATGTTTGCATGATGACGAGAAATGGAACTCAAATGCGGGAGAAGATTTACCGCCTAAAACTGAGGTGTTATAAACTACACATGTAACATGTAGTGAAGGCAAGATGCTGCGAAAGCGATGTTGAGTGCCAGTTGCGAACTTTCAGCTAGCAGTTCAGGCCTCCCATGTTTCATCGACAGTCACGCGTGAGATTGACAGACCGATTTTTTCGAATATATTCTTTAAGATTTTGAGATCTGAGATTTTTGTAACCTTCATCAGGGCTATCAGCATAAAACCCTGCTTTCAATATTAATCCATTGTCCGCCAAAGACCTATATTTGGAATTTCAAAAATCTAATCAAAATATTCAGTTCAATTCAGCCAATGAAATGCCTTTGAATCTTCTTTATGTGAAACCTCTGTTTTTTTCAAGAATCTTGACCAGGGCCATAAGATGACCGTCTATCTTTCACATCTAAGTACGGTCTGGTGTCTGAAGGTTTATCGGTTCTTTGTACTGTCACCTGCCCCTCGGAAGAAACAGCGGCAGACGCAGTACACTCGCAGTCAATGATATCAAAAAAAAAAGGAAAGACTTCAAATTTGCCCTCTTAAAATCAGCAATGCTCGCTCCTATGCGCTCGATTACGTCGGCGCTTTAAAGTCCCTTCCAAGTGTACCGCCCGATTTGGGATCTCAGGCCGAGCTTTTTGGAACCTTTCTATTCTATTACAAAAACCCTGCACGTGCGAGTATACGTAAGTGCAACCACCTTTTGTGTTGATGGAAGAAGCTATTATCAGGGGGATTTTCCGGTTTTCTCCGCTGAAATGTTGTCAACCGCCTGCACTGAGGGGCTGCTCAGAATTCCCACAAGAATGACGAGTAAGGAAAAGTTCGCCCGGGTGAGGCAGCGAAGCCATTGTTATCTAATTAGAACTATGTAATTTGGAACATCCACGCTTGATATCCTGTTATTTATTTTGCACATGAAAATTTTTGAGCTCTAGTTGCCGTGCCGATGTCTCTATCCATAGTAGTATTGGGTAGCGTGCTAGATTACATGGATTTCAAATATGGCCTGGTTTTTTTTCTCAAGTAGTGGGGCTTCGCCGATGAATCGTCAAATGGAAGAACTTCCGGGTGCGGTGTATCATTGTGTCATACATGTGGTGCCGCTTGTCTATGGCATTCTGTCTCTCGATCTACTTGTTGCTCGATCCAGAGCATAGAGCGCAACAACAGCTATGCTTCTGCCTTATGCCTATGAAAAGCTGTATTCATTTCCCTGTCATTTTTGTATCGCCCCGTAATGAAATCGCCATATACATCGTGACCATTACTCTCGAGTAAGTCTCCTACAAAGTTGTCTAGCACCCGCACACAAAAAAGCTCATGAACTTGACTATGTCCATTGCATTGAACATTGAGGACGAGGTAGAACGATTTGCTACATTAGTGACAATCGCTGTCGGTAGTTTTTGTACAAAGTCGTGGCCACTGCCCCATTGAGCGTCGGCTTGACTTTGGCTCATGGAACAGGGGTATTTCTTTTCACAACAGCCTATGCCGAATTCTGGGCATACTACAATGCAGGGACCTCTCATAAAGCTACCCGCCTATTGCGGCATAAGGAGCTAATCGAGTCAAAGTGTGGATCTATTGCACATTCCACAAATTGGTCCCATAGTCCTAGCTGCAAATGCGGGCGGCGAATTGCAAAACAGGGACCTAGTGTATGATGAGGTGGAAGATACCGTGAAGAGGAAAGTTGAAAAAGAATCTTCACTTGATTGCCTCGTCTTCTTTTTCACAGGAGAATTGATTGATGCATTAGTGTGCATCGGCCGCTTGGGCCGTGTGGAGTTCAATCGTGACAATGCGGACTTTCACCACGTTCCACGATGGTTGAGGGCGTTGCTACTCTGATTGGGGTCATCATCCTTTGTTTATATTCGCAAAGATGTGAATTGAACTTCTCATGAATATTACATCTTTCCTTATGGTGTTGCTCTTGGTTTGTACGAGCGTTGTCTCTTTTCCAAAATGTGAGTACAGGCAAAGACAATGAAATGGAGCGATTCAGGTGTAGTTGATACATGTGGTTGTGGTCGAGATGACCTGATAAGCTTTGTGAGGCTCTCACAGAGACACTAATGATCGCTTGCTACCTGGAGTAGCCAACAAATCGCCCAAATATCACTTTTGAATGTCAATGATTCCTAATACTTTATCTGTATCTTTTTTGGTTTACATCCTTTTTTCCATCTAACTTCATCTTCGCGTACCAATTCGAGAATTTCTGCGATAGCTTCTCGAATGCCTGGTGCTGCAGACGCGAAACACAGCGATATTGTTTATAGTGGCTGACCAACGAGCAAAGGCATTTAAATAGGTAATTTCTTACGAACGAATCGTTGATAATTCTTCTTAGTGTCTCCCAAAGACATACCTTTACAGAACTCATACAAAAGAATCACCCGCGTGATACTTCTTTTCACCGTGCCGATAAGTATCAAGTGAGTCCAAATTTATTCATTTCACATATTTCACCAGCGATGACCTTATGCCCAATATACAACTAAAGGGACCGCGTAATCAAGAGACTGGACCGGTTCATTATCATACGTTATTCCTGCGCTATCAAGGACGAGAAGTTTCTGGGCTTCACGTCTCAATAAAATTTGGAGATAAACTACGACAGTGCATCGTCGGCCACAAGATGAGCGAAGAATCGAGTGACTCTGAACTGCAACAACAAATGAAATCTTTCGTGCCCCTCGACCGGAATTATTTCAAAGGTACGGAACACTCAGCTGATGTCCCCAAGAGTGATTTGGTATCTCCCCCCACGGAAGCTTTAAATGTAAGCAACGGGAACTCTAATAGCAACACGGCACCAACAACAACACTACAACATCTGGACAAAGACTCAGATTCGGATTTCGGTAGTGATCTTGAAATTGTGAAAGTCGTAACGCGTGCTCCCAGAGCTCGAGGGAGAGCTTGCGGGTCTAATCAAAGTGAGGAATACACGGATAAGGAGACCGACTCAGAATTGACGAGTCTTGACAGCGAATTAAACAATATACTCAACTCTGCTACGACTCTTCCATCCCAGAAGGATGTTGCTTTACAGCAAGCTCAAAGGCCTTTCACGACCGGGAGCACGAAATATCCTCCCATACATGAAGTCCTTCCGGACTTTTACATGCCTCATCAAGCCAATGAGGGAGACCCGCCTCCCGGTTACAGGGCCATACCACCTAATCTTGTCTACGCCATTCATAGGGAACTAAATCTTTGGATGGAAAGATCTTCAAGCGACGAACTAGAAGTCACTGAGCAATTGGTGTTCTCACTTAAAGACCCTATTGTCAAGACGAAGATCATGCTCCCCGTCAAGTCCACCACTTGCAGGCACTTTGAGTGTTTTGACTTCCAGACGTTTTGCCGATTCTATGATATCAAACCTGGAATTCAAGCCTTTTTGAAGGAAGGCCTCATGCAACAATCTCGCGAGGCCAGGGAGTCTGAAGCCTTGTTCAAAGAGCAGCTACAGAAGATTCACGCCGGTCAGTTACTGCGAGAAGACCCGCAAATTAGCTGGCCGAACTTCTCGGAGCACGGGCAAATGTTTTTCTCTGAGCTATATCATCGAACTCCGCCATTATACAAGTGTCCGTTGTGCGATGAGAAGTTCGGCCTCAAGCAATTGTACATAAGTGATATCTTCAACTATTTCGTGAGATTCACGCCAAAACATATCAGCAAGGTTCAGCTAGATGGAACATGGTTCAAAATTGTGGAGGAGGACCAGAGGGAAAAGAAGATACAGTCTACGGAAGTTGTGGATCTTTCGGAAGAAGAAGGTGAAGAGGATAATCAAGCAGAAGCTCGACCGACTGAAACGAAGGACGAAGATGTGAAGAGTGAGGTCAAAAATCTTGGAAGCAATGGCATTATTTCGACGCCACTCACGAAATCACCCGAAAGGGTGAGCAGGACCCTGACATCTGACGATTTTGATGATGGGCTCGATGATGTTTTGTTAGCAATGCGCAATGGAGATGGAAGCTGGAGTCATCCTGTTACTCTCGACTGAAGGCAGAAAAAGTCAGGGAAATGCTTCAATGATCAACGACCACCACGAGTCTTTCGCTTCATAAATGGGAGTGGTGTTTGAAATATTCCTGCTGATACTTGCAGGGAGATTTCACGCTTTGATTCGAATATTGAAGACTTGGCTGATGGGCCACTATCTACGAATACTGAAGACTTCACTGATGGATCACTATCTTAGCAGAAGCGATTCCCTCATGTGACTATTTTATCTTGCAGAAAATGACAGAAGCGTCGTGAAGACTACGGGGGTCGCGATTTCTCGCCTGATTCAACAACTCGGATTTCCTACAGAGAGGGGTTTGACCTGCGTTTCATTCCTTGAAAGGCTAATTTGACGGCGCCGAAACTCAAAGAGTGGCCACATCCGGTTGCCCTGTGTTAGTCATCAGGTCCATTGGTTCTCGTTTGATTTAATTAACAGTGTGGTGCCAAGATTCCTGCATCGTCACTTTTACCCCAGTCTTTCTACCATAAAGTAGTAATAGTGACACCAATGCCAAAGATCCACGCATGATTCTCCATTGCCAAGGTAAGGATAAATATCTGGTCCATAGATAGTCCTGCAGGTACACTATCATTATCCAAATTTGTTCGGCCTTTATTACATCATTGATAAAATGAGCCTCACCGAGCATTATGGTGCACGTGTGACTGTCCCCTTAGATTTATGATACTGAAAATAGACACAGTAACAACCCAAAGTCGCTACGGATTCACAAAAACTTGCACCGCTGTATTTTGAAAGAGTTCTTTTTCCAGTTGACTACACTATTATTTTGGAGAGTCTGGACAAAAGCTAGTACAAGTCCGAGTATACACCATGCACCTCGCGATCCAGCCTTATTGCAGCATCTCCGGGGATGCGCGCGCTGTAGCAATACATCGTCGGGGTCGTAATCTGCCAAGTGCATTTCACCCAAACGATTCGAAGAGGAATTTCGAAATACAAGAAGAAACCTCTCAATTCATAGCAACCCAACTTATGACCAAAATCCAAGCCCGAGATAGACCCGCTTCCTCCATAAATAGTGGAGGCTCTGCCACCAAAATGGCTTTGTTATTTTCCACCGTGGCTCGCCTCGTGCATGGAATGCCGGTGGGTGCGGTGAAGGTGGCTCCTGAGCCCAGCGTCATGACCGCGTCACAGCTTTATGTAAATCTCGTGATTTCTGCATTTCTTGTATTGGCTGGCGGGGTCTTTGCCGGTTTGACATTGGGCCTCATGGGCCAGGATGAGGTGTATTTGAAAGTTATTGCAACGTCTGGCGAAGCGCACGAGCGGAAGTACGCACGCAAAGTTTTGAATTTGATTGGAAAAGGAAAGCACTGGGTTTTGGTAACGCTTTTGCTCTCAAATGTCATTACAAATGAGAGCTTGCCCATTGTGTTGGACAGATGTCTTGGTGGCGGCTGGCCCGCCGTTGTTGCATCTACAGCGTCTATTGTCATTTTCGGAGAGATCATCCCCCAGTCCATTTGCGTGCGTTATGGCTTGCAAGTTGGTGCATTATTCTCACCATTTGTTCTTTTTTTGATGTATGTGATGTATCCTGTCGCGTACCCATGTGCCCTTCTTTTGGACCATATCCTCGGTGAAGATCACGGAACTGTGTACAAGAAGTCCGGGTTGAAGACCTTGGTAACCTTGCACAGAACCATGGGTGTGGAGCGTTTGAATCAAGACGAGGTGACGATCATTTCGGCCGTGTTGGACTTGAAGGAAAAGTCTGTTTCGCATATTATGACACCTATAGACAGAGTGTACACCATGCCCTCCAACAAGATCTTGGATGAGAAAACGGTCGAGGATATTTTTAATGCCGGGTTTTCGCGTATTCCGATTCATATTCCCGGCGAGCCCATGAACTTTGTCGGTATGTTACTCGTTCGAGTTTTGATCTCGTACGACCCAGAGGACGCACTTCCAGTGGCGCTGTTTCCTCTCGCCACATTGCCCGAAACTGCTGCAGATACTTCGTGTTTGAATCTTCTAAATTATTTCCAAGAAGGAAAGTCTCACATGATTGTGGTGAGTGAGACGCCGGGTGAGCCCACTGGCGCCTTGGGTGTTTTGACATTGGAGGATGTTATCGAAGAATTGATTGGCGAGGAAATCGTTGATGAGTCCGATGTATATATCGACATCAACAACAACATAAAACGTGAAGACCCAGGACCGCTTTACAAACGCAATCTCACTTCGTATTTGCACAATCTATATCAAGTCTCCGGTACGCCAAAGAGAGGATCGTTTGAGTGCAATGGAGAGAGCGGGCGCAATACTGGTAAAATGATTGCTAAAGGTATTGCTACGTCGCCAGGTCGTGCCAGAGGGATTTTAGGCTCCCCGATGTTGGCGCCTTTGAACAAGGCAGCGAATCCATTGGAAACCTCGAAGTCATTCGTGAAAATCAAACGGCCTGCAAATCTCGAGTCAGCTCAAGGAACTCTTCCGATAGATCGCGAAATTTTGGCGGGAGAAGATAAGGTTCACCCGCAGGCATACAACGAGGTTTTTCCTTCGGAACGACATGTTCTTGATGAAGCACTGACAACCTTGCATGGAAAGGCGTCCTCTTCATTCAACAGAAGAAGGCTGTCCGACCTCACTGACTTGGTAGACAAACAAAATGACAGAGAACAGGATCGTGGTATCAGTATTGCCAAGAATGGGAATAACTCTCATCTGGAGCAACGAGCTTATCGTACAGGAGGTATTGTGGAATCGGTAGTGAACGTTCAGGGAGTTCATAAAACAATCATCGAGGACTTCACCGAGGACGAAGACTCCGATGCAGAGTATGGTGCTTTCAACGACACCAGGAGCAGGCGTTCTAGCCACGGGGAAGAGGAGCTGCAACGACTAATCAACTTTAGATAAATGATGTTATGAAAAGGATGATTATACATTTTGTTATTTTGAGAGAGTATTCTCTGTGAGGGTTCGATAGCAATTTTTTGGCTCAAAGAGTAATTATCGAAGTGCTGCTTGGTTGTGACTGCCAGATTCAGATCTGAGAAAGTCTACAGAAGTATCTCAAGTAAATCAGCTTGAGTGATCAGATTGACATAAAATTGGCTGCAGAC
>JAKTWD010000913.1:0-13733 GCA_030581935.1 Metschnikowia corniflorae
TGATGCCGAGGCACCCAGGGTCTGCTCCTTTATCAGGTATAATTAAGAAAAAACCGGGGAGGTAGTTTGTCCACCGGCTCGTCACAAACGACGATGGGAAAAATTCTGGAGGCAATTCCACAAACACGAATGGAAACAGCACTAAGATTTAAAAGCCTCTGTCATTTTAATTTCGGATCTAATGTTTCGATTCATGACACAAATACCGCAGATACAGGCTTCAAGTCATTTGTGCCTTGAAAGGGTAGATCTGACAGGTATGCTTAAGCATTTTTACAGCGAATGCAGCTGCACAAAATCCTGGTGGAATCAGCTAGGCATGACATTGCCCATGAAATTGAATTCGATGTTGGCACCATTGAATCATGAGTACGAAAATATGCGCAACCTCAATTGGTACGTGGAGACTGTTCGCCGAGTTTATTGTTCGGGAAGAAAGGATGCGGAAACGGGCATTGTGCTTCAACCACCTCTGAGACGCAAGTTGAAGAAGTTTTTGGAGCAAACTCGGGTCAGAACGGGCTGACACTACTTGCAAAAGTGGGGAGGGTAAGGAGGAGAGAGTAAGGCTTGGGAAAGTCGGGCTCTTTCACTACTCAGTGCCTTTTCCAAGATGTATTGTAGATTTTTCTATAGAAGTATAGATTTTGTAGCTTCAGGTGGGAGCTCCCTATAATTCAATTGATTCTTTAAAAAAATACATAGTTGATTTCTGTGTTGGAATGAAGAACTCCCCTAAATCACTCTGAGTGTCAAAAGCGAGGGAATTTCAATATTCAATTTAAAAGTGTCCAATCCTTTTGGTTTTTTCTTGCAATCTTCGTATTTCGCCTGGTGCTCAAATGTTGACTGAAGAAATGATTTATTGCGAGTACCTTCAAGCCTTCGAATGAGATTACGTAGCGACTTCGTTCATTTGAGAATTCTTCAAGAAATGAAATTCTTTTCCTCTTTCCCGGATGCTCTCAACAAACGCTCTAGAAGCCTGATGAGTAAATTAAACTTTTTTTTTAAAGAAACATCACATTGTGGGGTGCTGTGGTTCGGCTACTATGCGAGCCTCATCTCAGCAAAACTATATTCTATAGAAGCCACATCAGGATGCCATCAACACCCGATAATGAAATTTCAAGCAGCTCATCCCCTTCACTCCAGCTCCATAAACACATCTGAGCTGAAAAAATAGCAAAACAATTAAAAAATTGCCGAAAATCGCCGGGGTTCAAACTGCCCACCTTCGCTGGTGTACGGGCCTGCAACCTCCAATGCGCTCCATGGCTGCAACCGGTTGCAAATCTCGGCGCGCATCTGTTGAGCCCAACTGTTCATAAACCCGTCAATCTTGCCAGATTCCTTTACAGTGTCTGAATAGCTGGTAATCTTGTCAATAACTCCCGTGCAAATACTCAAGGAACGGACTAGAAAAAGCCTCCGGTGGAGTCTGGTGTTTTGAGGCTTCCTCATGGGAATTTCTCGCCCAAAACTTGTTTATCACAGGGGCTACCATATGTCATCGACCCGCCTGAGTGACCGCCTCAAGGCCCGAGACACTTGTCTCGCCAGGAGGGGGAAAAGGTGGACACCTCCTTGGTGCTCCCGAACACGTAGGTAAACGTTTTGTACAACCTTCACCAACCCATTGAGGTTGCGTAGGTTGGTGAATGTGGTATTTGTTGGAGCAAGCATCTCACAAAAGTGCATCTTTGTGGTCATGCCGATTTGATTCCACCACGATTTGGAAATGTCACAAGAGTTGTATAAGTGACTTTGAAAAGCTTGTTGATTAAGCGTTTGTCCACAGAGGAGGCACTGTTGGTCCGTGCGCTCCTTGGAGTCTTGCGCTGGGACGTGCATCTCTGTGCTGAATTCCCCGCACCTCTGGGCAAATTTCCAAAAAGTGTTTAGGTTGAATCACCGGGAGCTTACTTTGTTTGTCCTTACTGCTGGATTTGAACGGAACGTTTTCTATAAGTTGGGATTCACTTACTGTGATGGCGAAAGTGGACGGTAGCAAACCCACATGAATTTTGGAATTACTGGACACTACCTTGTGTGTTCTTGCTTTTGCTCTGTTGTTCTTGACGGCGACCATTTCTCCCTGAAGTAGTTTCCTCCACGCTTCTAGGTATAACTGTTCATTCGAAGAAAAGGTGCACTGCACGTTTTTGAAGAAGAAACCTGACGAATCAAAGAGGAATTCAGTCCAGCAAATTTCCCAATATTCTCTGTATTAAACTTTTTTTCCGAGAATGATTCGGGTCAAATGGTGGACCAATTTTAGTCTCCAGAGATTCGTGTACCAATCTTCAAGCTCTGTTAACGTATTAAGCAAAATTGTTGCTCGATGTCCTTGCATCTAGGTCAGGAGTTCAATAACTCCGTAACCCCTGGTTTGGCCTGGTGTAAAGTTTGTCTTTACCCACACTTTGAAAAGCTTTGTTGATAGCCAGATCCATTCTTTTCAACATCGCACTTGTCGATGAATCTTAACTTATAGCCATCTTTTAATTAAGCATTATGCATTGATTAGATATACTAACCTTTGAGTATCTTGGGCCTGGCATCTGACATTTTATATGTTGTTAAAGCAGAATTTGTATAATTGTATGAATAATTTAAACAGCGACAAACTCTAAATATAAAACCCGTCTTTCCTACTGCTATTTCACTACTTATACTTTCCTTTAGTATTATACTTGAAGTAGATACTCCGGCTGTGACTACGAAAGTTGTAGAACACCAGTGACACTGAAAAATGAATGTCGAGACTTTGTATCTGATAAGGAGTAAGAATTGAAATTGATTCAGGTGTTGTCCCAGAGCACATGTTAGAAGAGAGTAAATGAAGATTCCTAAGTATTGCTATTCCTGTAAATTCTCTTATCAGATTAATAGTCAGAAGAGACACTCAGAAGAGACACTCAGAAGAGACACTTCGAAGAGACATTCGAAGAGATACTCATCAGAGTCACTAAAAGACAAAAGACAAAAGAAGACCCAAAACTAACTCACCCAATACCCCATCCGTGCCTTCATCGTCCCACACTTAACACTACAATACATTTAATCAACGTATACAAGTCGCAAAGCTAAACAAATCTAACATATAGAAGCTAAACACCCCTAACATCATATTCCTCGGTCCATTTTGGATTGGCGAATGAAGGGATTCCCCTCGCATCAAGAATGGTCTGGACCTCCGACTCCAAGTGGTACCGGTCCTCGTATATCTCGTCGATTTCGTCAAGTTTGGAAAGATTTCTCTCTAAAGTTGCGTACAATTCGGCGACCTCAGGCACCGCAAGCTTGCTCCATCTGACCGAGTGCAACTCCATCTGCTCAAACTCCGCATTGATGGTGTCAATTTCCGTTTTGAGGTCGGCGAGGTCCATGGTATTGGCCTTTTCGTATAGTCCGTCCAAGCGATCTGAGAATTCAAGCACAGTTTCGTGATTTTGCGAGAGTTTCGCCAACGCTTCGGCCCCGTCGTCGGGATCGGAACTTTCATCAAGAGATCTGGCTACCACGCCACTCTCCTCTGTTACGGGAGCCTCAGAAATGGCCCCAGCAGACGCTCCAGAGGGACCTTTAGCGCTTTCTTCCGTCCCAGGACCACTTGCCTTGACAAACAGTTCCAACTTGGAAACAAGCGTGGTGAGTCTGGAAAATTCGCGGAGATTGTACTCGAAAACCTGGCTCTTCTCGAAAAACACATCGCCAAGCTTGAGTTCCAACGCATGTGCTTTTTCCTTGGCAGCCTCGACTCGCTTTGCGAGGTCGGAGATCTCCGGATTGAGCGTGAAGAGGCCATTGAAGCCGAGGTACCCAAGTAACGAGATATGGAAATCGAGCTGGTCCATGAAAAGGGACACGCATTTCTGGTCGAATGTGGAAAACTCGTGCTCCTCGTCCTTTTTCATGAGCGATTCGTGGTACCGCATCAACAGGTAAAAGTAGCTCGTGGTGTTGAACAACTCGACGACTCCAGGCTGTACTGGTGCCTCATTTCCGGGGCCTTCTTGCGCCAAGTTCTTCAAATCCGAGTGCAGGGCCTTGATCTCGTCTGCTTTTGATCTGAACGCTTCTTTGTCATACCCGGTTTCCCCTACGAATCCTCGGACTGTTTCGAAAAAGGTCACAAACTTTTCATTGACACTGTAATCGCGGGGTTCGGTCGAGAAATTGAACAAGAATTCGGGAGCAGGAGGGACCGTGATAAGCGTGACATTGGCCCAAGCCCCAGAGAGATCCTCATCGCTCAAAACATCGGAAAGTTCCTCTTTGGGAACCAGAAGTTCGGTGGGTTCAGAAGTGTTCAACACAGGTGCATCCGCAGGTGTTGTGACGTCGGGCGAGACGTCCACAGGGGCACATTTTGCAAGCAAAAAAAGAGTGGTGATGGAGAAAATAGAGACAAGTGACTTCATCTGAAATTTTGATGGGTTTTAGAGCCTGGTACCGTGTGGTCGGTGATTGATTTATACAAGTTTTGAGTTCTGGGGACATGGCCTGATTGCTCTATTTTCGAGTGATTAGATGATCAAGAAATATTGGGATTCGGCCAGAACTTGCTCTACGGGCCAAAAGTGGTAAGTACATAAAAGCTCGGGCAAGAAATGGGTTATTGACGTGTCTTGTGGTGTACTAGATATGCCAGCACTGGTAGTGCTCATATTCCCAATATTTGGATCGATACTTTCAGGTGTTACTTTTGTTTTTGAAACGATTTTTGGTCTATTGTGAGAGCTTTTCATTTTCCATTATTGCTCCATTTTTCGGGCAAAGGCATCGGCCAAATGTGAGAGTTTATGCGCTTTGCTCGAGGTGCACTTGCCAATTGACTCATAATGCTTGCTTTTGGTTGAGCAGATTAGACGAAAAGAGGGGTTTTTCATACTGAAGCTGAGAATGAATGCATTTGGACCTGAATGTGTTTGATTCATCCGCAAACTATTTGTCCGCTTTCCCCAGAGCATTTACTACTTATTTTTATATGAAATGAGAAACTTTCAATTCTGTTGTGTTTTTGCACTAACAAACTATTTTGTGTAGTACATAGACGAATGCACCACATCACTCCTTCCTACTTCACTAATCTCTACTATATTTCATTATGCATGTAGGGATCTAACCACTCCTATGTACACATTCGGTTCTGCCAAACCGCCTAGTTGATCACCATACCCGAGACCGCCGCCGACATCATTGTGGCAATGAAGCCAGAGAACAACGCCGACATGATGTTCTTGGCAATGTCTCCAGCTCTCTTCCCCTTACTCAACGTGTTCAATACTCCCAAGGTGATACCCAATGAGCCAAAGTTGGCAAAACCACAAAGTGCGTACGTGGTGATGAGCGTGCCTCTCTTCGACATGGTGTTGTATGGCTCTTCATTAAGCAACATTGTGTACGCAACGTACTCGTTTTGGATGAACTTGAAAGAGATCAAGTTGGAGATCATGAGGATCTCGTCCCGCGGAACACCCAAAAGGAAAGTGGCTGGGTAGAGGATATACTTGAAGATCAACTCCAACGTCAATGCATGGATGTTCCAGAACCTGCCAAACCACGTCAAGATCCCGTTGATCAAGGCCACAAGAGCAATGATACACAAACACTGAACCAACATTGTCGACGCTGTGATGAGGCCCAAGTTGGCGCCGTCAGAAAACGCCTGCAAAACGTTCTTAGCCTTCTTGTTATCGTCGAGCTCCTCTGTGAAACGCACGCTTCCTTTGGTCATGGAGACTTCCGTTTCGGGACACCTCAACTTAGATACCGCAATGGAAGCAGGAATCGACATCACACACGAGGATACCAATACCTGTGGGTTCAAGCCCAAGCCTATGTAACCCACAAGAACCGCTCCGGAGATGGTGGAGAACCCGGATGTCATGATCTGATGCAACTCAGCAATGGTCAAGTATGGGAGGAAATCCTTGACCAAGATGGCAGACTCACCAATACCAAGGAAAGGCGACGCGGAAGCGGTGACTGACTCCGCACCCGAGATTCGCAAACTCCAAAAGAAGAACTTGGCAAACTTGGACACAAACCATTGCACAACACCGTAGTAGTAGAAGATGTGAACGAACGCGACGAAGAATGCGACGCCGGGCAACACAGTGAAGAAAAACATACCCAATGACGACACTTCGGCGTTAGTCAAAAAGGCCACACCGTTCTTTGCGAACCCCAACAATTCTCTGGCTAACAAAGAGATGAAGTTGAAGATATCGTAACCCGCCTTGGTGCGCAAGACAAATAGCGAGATGATGAACTGCATCAATACACCGCCAATCACGGCATTCCAGTTGACCTTGGATCTGTTACGCGAGGTCGCAAACAAACCGGCAATTGCCACCACGAGCCCAAAGAAGGAGATAGCTCTATCCTCTCTTTTCGAGAAACTGGACTCTTCAGACACGAAAGTCCCGAGCAAGATAACAGCAAGTGTGATAGAGGCACCGGCGATGTGTCTGTGGGCCCTGTTTGGGAGCAACTTGTTGTAGATGATGTTGCATGCGAAATCCCAACCAACTTTCGCAAGGGCAAGAGCTCTGTTGAGTATTCTTGTGTGCCAAGAGATCAAACGCACCATGATCATACCCCACAAAATAGTGGGAATCAACCATTGGTGTCTGTGCTTTTCCTGAATGACAATGGAGAGCCACCACGCCGTGAAGAAACACCCCACGATGACATGCACAGCGATCCTATACCAGGGGAAGCTGAGCTTCAAGCGCTGCGTTTTGCTCAACGACTCGGAGGTGGCAGTCTCATGCACAGAGTCGTGAGAATCGTACGAGAACTCCCTGGAGTTTTTTTCAACACCGACATTCTCCTCCAACATCCGCGGGGTCTTGGTGGGCTCAATGTGCTCTGCCATTGTTCGGATTGCCCTAGGGATATGGGTCAGCTAATATTGAAAATTTTGGAAAGTTCAAAAATGAGTCCACCAAAATCTTTGGTTTGGCTCGCAGAAGATTTTTTTTGAGAAAACCCGAGGCAGCACCACGCCAGGGAATTATAGATAGCGGAAAAGATTATCTCTGAAAAAAGAAACATGACATCCTATTGTAGCGCTGCACACAGAGCGCTCGCGCTTGCACCCCGCTCACTGTGCACTCCGGCACGGCACCAGGAAGCGCGCCGGGTGATCCCTATCAGCAAACTCTTGGCAGATCTGAAAATTTTTGATAGTTCTTGTCGCTCGCGCAGATCATCAAAAAGTCTGAAAATCCAAATAGCGATGCTTCTGGTATTGAATGCGTATAATGTACGTCGTACATCAAAAAGGAAAATCCTCATGTCGATGTAGGATCGGGGGCGCATACGCGGCGAGCGCCCTCTGCAAATCATCATTAGCTGATGCAAAGCTTGGGACGCCGCGTCGATGTCGCGCAGCTCGCCGATGACCGCGGCGCGTCCCCGGAAATTCTGGGCCAAAGTGAGCGCAGGCCAAATTAGCCAGCCAAGAAATCCTTGTCTTCAGATTCCTGACATGAAAAAAAGCTTGTTTTCATGCTGCTGCGTTTCACGAGAAAGCACTGTGTCCGGAGTTAGTCGTATCAGGGCGTTACCTGTCGTCGGTCCTGTATTTGTCGCGGCTTTCCTGCAAGGCTTTTGAATCAATGCCGTTGCTTATGCCAATGAGCGTTTTCATCACCGCCTCAGTGCCGCCAATGAGTGGGCGTATCATGATCACCGGCGAATTCTTGGCAACTGATAACATCTGATCCAGAAGTGTATCCGCGTTCTTCAATTCTCGCCTGAGCTCTTTGATCTTTCTTTGTGATCCCTTCAAGTTTTTTCCCATCGCTTTGTAGGCAGACTTGAAGCCTTCCTTCGCGTTGATAGGCTGGTTCGAGTACAAGCTGGTGATATATCGTTCCGTGTCTTCCGACAAGAGTTCGTCACTGTCTTCTTCATTGTCGTCAGTTGCCTCGTTGAACACCAATATTGATGAGTGCAAGTTGGCCACTTCCGGATCCAGCTCCTCTTCGTCGATTGCCGAATCTATGTACAGCATCGGTTTCAGATACTGGTCTGAGTCGACAACAACAGAATTGCGAAGGATCTGCGACGATTCAAGTAAATTTTTGGGCTTTTCCTTCATAGACTTCGAGGGCTTTGTTTTCTTGTCTTCGCGGAGCTTTTTCTTGGGCCTTCGGGCCTTAGCCCCTTCGCCACCCAAATATTCTTCCAGATTCTCCAAAAGTACTTGAGCGCCCGATGCGAGTTTAACACCCAACCTCAAAAGTTCGTTAGCAGTGGTTTTGGCGAATGCAGCAGATCCCTTTTGAAGACCGTAATACAACCTGCCATCTCGCTTGTACTCTTGTACCGGAATGCTTACTAATTGTCCCACCCCTTTGCCAACATTGAGAACTGATCTGACTGGGGTGAGACCCGAAAGAAGCCCCAATAGCTGGTACTTTTGGATATATGGCCCGTAGATTTGACCAAGAGCCGATCCAAGTTTTGAAAACCCTTGCACTCCGTAAACAACAGCCTGGCGCAACTTCAAATCAGACCCATCTAGCACAAAAAGATTCGCCCACTCCACATTATTTCCCGAACGTATACCGGCGTAGTCAATCGATTTGGGCTTGTAGTCAAACTTGATTCGCAATGGCTCGATCGTAAGCTTCTGGATGAATACGATTTCTTCGGGTGGTAGCGCAAATCTTGAGTCTTTGAAGCTCAAAAAGCGTGTGACAAAGCCCAAAGTGTCCTGATCGATAAATAGCCTGAGAGGGAGAACCTTTATGTTAATCACAGCCTCGGCATACGGCATTCGGGAGTCAGGCCGGACATTGGTGATGCCGAGTTCCAACATATTGGTCCCGGTCTCTCTCTCGCCAAGCAGATTCATATAGGTCATCATTTTGCTCCAGGTAGAAGACTGAACATTATCCTCAACATCGATGGAATCTAAGCGGATTTGCATCTCGTTGACCACCTGAGGCTCTGAGACGGGCGAGTTTGAGTCACTGGTTTCAGCCGCGTGAGTTTTGAGTGACACCGATATGTTTTTGCATTGCGCCAAGACCTTATGAGCGCGAGAGCGCCGAAGTTTAAGATTTTTGGCACCTTTCCCGATCGTAATGTTGGTGCTTGCCTCATACCCCGCATCTTTGGGCAAATCCTCGCCAGCCATCTGAGCGTTGATGATCTCAACTATATTGGAGGCAGCAACACTTTTGTCCATTTCTATGAAGATCGATTGGAAGAGTGCGTGCGAGACATTGGCCCCTTCATCATTTTCACCGTTAATTCCAGCTTCAGATGGCTCCATAGCCTCGGGTAACGTAGGCTTATCCTCACTTGCAGATAAATGCACCTCTTTGGAGTCCGTTTTCGCCAATTTTTCCTGAAGAGCGTGCACCGCCCTTTTGATGGATTTTCTTGTCGATTTCCAATCGTAGCCGTCATGCAAGTACACCTCCACTGTATTGACGTTCAATACCATCAGAAACGGTAAAACTGAGCGGACGTGGGGATACTCCCTCTTGGAAAAGTGTCCATCGAGTACATGAAGAGATGAAATCTCCTCAGAAGAATGCGGCAAATCATCAAGAACGAAATTGCTCACTCGACTAATCAACTCTGAAGATTCCTTTTGACGCTCAGTATAGAGGTCATCGAATTGAAGACTTTCTTTCATGTTTAGTGGCTCCAGCGCATGCAGTATACCAGCTTCCGCATCGGAATTATCACTACCAATAAAGTCTTCGAAAATAGACTCAAAGACATTGCTAGGAAGCTCAAAGTCTTCTTGCACCTTCACGCGATACTTCTCACTATCCTTGAAAATCACTGGGTCCTTGAGGTCATTAATTGTCTGAAGAAGCGTGTGTGCAGAGTCAGCACATGGATCGAGCTGAACATTGTCAACATTGACTTTGAGTTTAATTAGCGATATCTCTTGAGTTTGACTGCTTTTGTGTATTGGGACATCTGTGCCTGCAAATTCAAGACCAACATGAACAAGATTGATCTGGCATATCGTGACATAACCTGCATCCAAGTACCCCGAAAGGGTAGATCCAGAAAATTGTCTTTCCCTGTGGATTGCAAGGGCATCATCAATGAGTAACGCTTGTAGATCACGGAAAGAGCTCTTGATCCCACAACCACTGTTATTTAACACAAGGTCCAGAGTGCCCGTGGAACCCACAAGTACGAGTTTGCTTCTTAATCTTCCGGGTTTTATCCCGAAGGAAAAGTTGTGATAAGTGAAGCGGATCTGCAACTCGAAATTGCTCTCGGACATATTCTTAGTGGTCAGTTCCGCGGGTGCAATATCAGGTCCTTCGCCTTGGTTGCTCAAAAGTCTTGTCCACGCTGCGTCAAGAGTGAAACCAAGCCCGCGACAAATCACCTCAAATTTGTGTCTGCTCTCAGCTCTTTGATAGAACTGAAGCATCGGAGATTCGCATTGACCTGGCACACTCTTCAACAAAGATTCCGAAGGAGAGTGATCGCGATGGATCTCGAGAGTCATGACATACCCGCCAATGCCATTAGCCGGATTTACCATCTCGATACCCTCTGCTTTCAATTTCAAACCACCGAACGAGTTCGTTATCTTCGTGAGCGAGATTTTAACTGAGCCAATTGATAGTCTCCAGGGACAAACGATGCTTTGGACCTCTCCGAACATGATACGTGTATGGTTCATCCGCTTATACCTATTTTGACTTGCGTAGACCGAGCTTATGAGGTTTTTCGTATCGCTCATGGGAGTCTTTGCTGGGGTTTGACTGCTGATAAGCACCGAGTTGACCGAATTGACGGAGTGTTGGTTCTGCATACCACTCTGGAATGATTTGAGTTTGTGCAACAATTGGCTTATATCTGCACGAGACGACGAACAGTCAATGCTGCCAATAGTGATCGTTTTGGACGACTTGAATGCCGCTTTCTTGCTTTGCTTTGAGTCAGAGAAGTTGAACGATTCAAACTGCACGGGGATGAGGCTGACACGGAAATCGGAAATGGAAATGACACGTTTGTTTGCGCATTTCTCCACAACATCGACATCGATTTTGCTGACGATCAACAGATTAAGAGCGCCATCGAATGATATTGGGAGAGCGATGACCCTAAGAGAGGTGTCTGGGGAAAGCACCAACTCCGCATCAAAAGAGGCAGTTTGAAGGATAACCAGCCTTGAAGCCTCCGCATCGTTTTTCAGAGCAGAAGTTGGCGCCAGCCGTGCATCTTGTAGCTCATTAAAGTGTTTGATCGTCGTCATTAATGAACAAAGAGCCTCGTTTGTGGTGGAGATCCAGCGAAGAAAGTTGGCTAAATAGTTCAAAGAAGGGGCATCGACCCTCAAGGTACCAGGGCGGGAGATGAGCACCGTGAGCTCAGATGCCCTCTTCCCCAAATTGTTTCTCAACCTCGCGTTCTCGAACCTGAGATCTGCCTTTCGAGAACTCAGAGAAGATTCCAAATTATCAACACCGTGGCCAGACTGCGTCTCTGACCGAGCCTGGATATCGCTCTTAGTGTCAAACAGAAATATACGACTGGTCTTGCCTTTTGAGTGACGAAGAACCTCAAAGGTCTCCAAGCCGCCGTATGTCAAACTCTCATCTTTGAGTTTCATCGTGAAGTTGGCTAGTAGGATATTGACCTCATCTTCAAGAGAGGCAAAAGTGCCCTGTTCGTCAAGTGCAGACGTGAGGCTGACTTCCAACTTTCCAATATGAAACCTGTCGAGTACTTCAGACGTAGTAGTGTCGTCCGGAGAAACAGCGAATGCCTGTTTCGATAGCTGCGGCCTGGCCGGCTGTTTGTGAAGCAGTTTCCGTTTTTTGAGCTGATGGATGCTCAACTTGAAGAGCTTCGAGAGACTGTTCAGAAGCACCGTGATCGCGGGTAGAAGCGGCACGGCAGACACGTTGATGGTGTGGATGTCAATCTTCAAGTGGGAAAGTGGCCATATGTCTTCGAACAGCACGTCGATGAAGTCGATAAACACCATTGCCTCCGGCCCAAAGGCGTCTTCGGCCAGCGAAGATCGGTCCTTTTTGGCGTCTCCAAAAGACTGCGACGTGGCGCTCATGTATATCGAGCTGGCCTCTTCGTGTGTGAAAACCATGCTGTCTGTAAGCGACCCGTGTCTATTCTGGTCACTTTCACTTCCATCACTCTGGTCACTTTCATCACTCTCCTCACCTTCGTCACTTTTATCGGCAACATTACCATTGGTTCCTTCATCAGACCTGCTGCTTGCGCTGGAGGAGGCTGCTGAATGGCCCTTCATACCCGGAAGCGGTTTACCCGCCGAGACCTTCACTCCCTTAACGCGCAAAGATTTAAGTCCCAACTTGTGAGCAAACGTGACTTCGCCAATTTCAAGAAAAAGGTCGGTGGGCTCGAGAACGACCTTAATTCGGACGTTGGTCACACGTACCTGTAGCTTCAGAAGCGCGATATCCAAGGCTTTGGCCATGACGCCCCCGGAAAAAGACTGACGGCGGCCTGCAGCAACGTTCTTGCCCGGGGCATTACCAGAATCCCCGTTTTCGTCAGCAGCGTCTAATTTGAAGGGAAACTCTGTGTTTTTGACAGTTTCCTCGCTTTTGGCCCCAGTTTCCCCGAAATTTTCCGACCCAGACCCCGGGGAATTTTCCAGAGACGTTGGCGAATCAAGCAAAATGGTCAGCGCCAAATCAGCGGAACTCTGTGCAAGCAGAGCCTGTGCGTTCTGCATATCCTGTCTCAAATTGTCTACATTAGGCGCAACGACCAAATCTACGCCTGAGATATCTAGCAGAGCGCCGTCCTTGATGCTTCCTTTCAAGGTCACATGCTTTAAGCTGCCGTGGCGGAGCTTGATCCCCGGGATTTTCGTGATTTTATCCGGGTCTAGGCTCACGTCCCGGAGGTGGATGTTATTGTATGAGACCTCCTCCAAATTCGGGAGCTCGATGCCCGAGAAAAGCAGGAGCTGCTGCAATATGTAAAGAAACACGCGTTTCTGGATGTTTTGCGGAATCCAGTTCAGGTACATCTGGACTCGGGAATACTAATGCAACGAACTAATATATATAAATCCGCGGTAATGAAAAAACGTGGTACGAGTGCAGAAATAGAAGGCCTTCCTTTGCACTCAAAATTTCCGTAGTTTGATAGTATAAGCTTAGAATGGTCAGCATCCGTATGGATCCTACGATACAAACCTCCGAATACTTATGCACTTTTCCAACTCTTCCCGAAATCGGGTTATTGGATATGTGTGTTTTGGTGCCGAACGGAATCCCCTGCTTTGATTATATGAGTAATCGCAGATCACGAGCAGTATGAGAATGATGTGATTTGTGGCGGCTAGTAGTGAGAAATCACCATGCTAAGTTGATAGTTGTGCGGCGCGATTAGATAAGGCGGAGGGTGATCTGGTGCATGCACGACCCGGGAGAAGGTGAGCTCCAGCAGTGTTCTTTTTTTTAAGAGAAACATCATATTACGAAAAAAATCATTGGACTAAGTCCGCCGACAAAAACCTATATCGCTATAGAAAAACCATAATATGTCGTAACCATATTTCAGGTGTGTATACTCACTCGGAGATTTCACTCAGAATTTAATCTGCCAAAAACCCCCTGCCCAAAATATGATCAACTTCGCATTCATCTTACCTTAGATGTTCAAATGTCATCGACCCATCGGATTAGTCCGATGGAGTGCTTGAGATAATAGTCTATCCAGTAAGGGAA
>JAKTWD010000914.1:0-13695 GCA_030581935.1 Metschnikowia corniflorae
GACACATTTGGCCAGCAGCTAAATCACAGTCTGCAGACGTCTCTGGATCATCAAAACTCCCATAATTCTCAGATTAGTTCTCCTGGCTCCCAGAACCTGTACCAGCAACTCTACCAGCCGCCACAGAGCCAGCCCACGTCTGTGCAGCCCCTGCTACTACAGAAAATGACATTAAAGGGCAGATTTACAACGTTGGGGGAACCCGATTCCGGTATGGGTAAGCAGTATAAGGATGACGACTACTACCTTTTCAATACCGATATTCAGCCATCGCAGATGATGGCAACTAAGAACTACTTCAACACTGAGGACTCGCTCGACAGCTCCTTTTACATAATGGACAGCGGTTTGGGCCAGGGCACTGGTTTTTCCGGGACCCCGGCGGACCAGGAGTTCGTGCCCATGGACGAGTTTTACGAGGATGCCGAGGCCCTCAGTGAGGACTCCGATGACGACAACTGTTTCCAGGATGACGACGATTTTGATGGTTATGCCGATTACAGAATGAGCTACGACCAGTTTGCGGGTACTCTGGTCCCAAGTCTTCCTGTTGCGGACGGCTTTCCGAACGTTGTGCCTGCGCAGAACACAGAAAAACTAGATTTTGTGCCTAAACTCGAGTCACAGCCCCAGGTTCCGAACGTCGCCGAACCCGAATGTGACGTCGTATCCGAACCTGCATCTGAATCGAGAAAACTGTCGTTGGATCTGCACATGGACAGAATGCATCTCCATAATTGCCACAACCACCACCCGAAGACGGCGGCGGAGATCACCGCCACGAATCCCGAGCATCAGTGTGAGCTCATAAACCCACTGAGCGGCAAGGCATGCAATCGAAAGTTCTCGAGACCGTACGATTTGATCCGTCACCAGGAAACGATACACGCGACGGAGAAGAAGATATACCGGTGTGTGATCTGTGAGGGTCGTGCCAATGGCGGGTTTGGTAATGGGAAGCTGAAGACGTTTTCCCGTAACGACGCTTTGTCCAGGCATATCAAGGTGAAACACGGGTTAGGAGGACAGGAGGCACTTGACTTGATCAACAAGGCCAAGGAAGATGTTGAGTATGTTATGATATAGAGCATTTCTTCTGTATGTTTTGAATACGGCTTATACTATTAATGTGAGACCGGTTTGGTTATGGTTACCTAGTTACGAGAAACTTCGAAGTAAAGTGTTTTCCTAGTTTAGGGAAGTGCCTGGATATCAGAGAAGAAAACACCTCAAGTTTAGGTCACTTGACGGTCTTTGATAGTACGAGGCTGTAAAATTTGACGCAAGTCTGACCAACGCAATTCTTTGATTCTGCTTTGGCCCAGTCACAGAAGACTTCGAGTCCATCTCCGTGGAAGTAGAACGACAGAATGCTTCCTCACGTCTAGTCTCCAGCAGACTCGTTGGGGATAACAAAGTGTTACAACTGCTGCCTCACTATGGCCCCATATCGTGCATAGGAAGCTGGAGAGACCCCCTTCGAGCGTCTAGTCTGTAGAAATACACATATTGCCCTAAGATTACAAAATCAAGCCCCATCTGGAACAACCCCGCAAATATGAAAATAAGAGAGATGTTGTCTGTACCGAAAAACAAGTACGAGAGTTTCATGCAATCGCCCCCCAACCACGACACCAAGAGAATCGATCTGAAATTCTCCACAGTCTGAAGTCTTTGAAGCATCAAGATTTGGGGAAGTGGAAGGAGCGCTTCGATGAAAAGACCTAGCACACCAATGAAGGACGAGAAAGTCCCATTTTGACGAAGCACGACGGTGAGACAGGCAAAAATGAAAGTGAAATACCGCAAAAACTTCCAGTAATGGTAATGCTCGACCCACTGCCAGAAGTAGAATGGTCGTCTGTAGTGGACGTCAAAGAAACGAACGGCCTGGCTCAAATAAACAACTATATGCTGCACAAAAGAGTCCGCCAATTTGCGGTAAAACTCAAAATCGTCATACTGAAACAGCAGTGCCGCAACCTTGGGGACCAGGGCTAGTTGCTGCGTTAGATTTGGTAGTTCTGCAAGTAGCTCAGGGCTGTACGACGGGTGGCGGTATCGAAGCAGCACCTTGAGAAGAATGCACTGGATGAAAACCATCACACACGATTGCCGAAGAAGTGACATTTCGTAGGGAGAAATGGCAAAATATAGGATTCGAAGAATCGAGGCCATGAGCATGGTAGCGCATATATCGATCAGGAACCCTGCGGAAGACCGTTTGCGGTATATTCCTAGGCACGCCATGCCATAAGTGTAAAGCGGGGCGAGTGAAACAAGTGTGTTGGTGAGAATTTTTGCATCGGGAAGGTACCGAAAAAGCAGCTGGTAGTCGCTCGGTAGAAGCGACTCTAGCATTGTGCGAGATTATCTTTGTGATGTTTTTTGGGTTCTTTTTGTGACACAACAAAATGATATGGGTACTTGAACCTCGAAAACTTTGAAATGCTTGATTTGTTTTGTGCTGATTTGACCCAAAAATTCAAGGGGAACCGACTCAATGGGAATCTCTTGTTCGGACAGTACAACTTCGATACCCCAGACAAGCTGTTCTCTTTTTTGTGGAAGTGTAAATTCAGGTGGACAGAGGAACTTGGCGGCCTTTCCTGGGGTCCATTTAATGGGGCTATTATAACAATCGCCGCCCAGTGTTTCTGCTCGAGTCACTCAAAGAATACCGAGTCCTCTTAATTTGGTCAAGATGACGTTGCTGGAGATGAGACAATCTTACTTGGCCACAATACTGCCACCCCTTTCACACTGTCTTTTTGGCCCTTTTTAACTTTTTATAGACGACTTGAGTCAATGTGGTAAATAAATGAGTGACTGCTTTTCGCTAGCTCGGCATCCCCAAAGCAACGTCGACTGTGAAGCCACAAGTTTTGACAGGGCTCAGGACTGTGCGACAGGGTTAGTAGTGTTTGCCCAAAAAAGTAAAAACTTGGCTTCGTCGATAAAACGACACAGCTCTTTTCGGAGGGTAAAAACGGTTACAGACTCAGCCTTGTTCTAATTTTTGCCCTTGATATATCGGAATTACCCTCCGTTGTTGAAATACAAAGGCTGAAATCACAGACCCGTACTGCATATAGAACCCGGGCAAGCTGCATCGGAGCTTGCGTGCTCAACTCTGAGTTGCGAAATATGCCAGGGCAGCCGGATCAATTTGGAATAAATCACTGATTCGGAGCCGATCGCAAAATGCAATAACATATCATTGTTGGGGTTGGCGCCTGTCTCCGTGGTCGTTCTGGCAGCTTTCTGACTGATCAGAAATTTGAAAATTCCGAGAACCAGGAACAATGCCACAGATTGATACCGGGGACCGGCAATCCGTTTTCAACAGGGATAAACGGATTGCAGCTTTCTCAAAAAATCGTATTCCTCTGGGTCAAGGCAAAATCAAAGAGCTATTTGAAGCTCATTTCTCAGAAATGAAAATATCTCTCAGAGACCATGTGCTCACCTGTAGAGCGCGAGCCGAAGTCGAAGCTCGAAGAAATTTGCATCATCAATTTCTCGTACAACGGAGTAACGGGGACTGAAGGTCGTTTGATGGCCTGTTAGATGTTTTGATGTTCGAGGAAAAATCAGGAACTGGTGTTCAGGCCTTTTTGAACAGCATCGGAGTAAGTTTCTCAAGATAACTCAACTCAAAGAGATCATCCGATTCTGCGTAACCATTTCGGACAATAGCCGTCGTACGACCGTGTCTCATTTGAATTGGGTGGAAAATCCGAGGCTGGCCGGAAAAAGTCCGAGGCCGATAAGAGTATGAGTCACTGCAGGTAAGGAGAATCCGCATTCGAATAGTAGATCCGGCTCCCCTCCACCGAGACGTGATGTTCGGACGAAGGGAAGTTTCGGGTCCGACACCGGGCTTTCCGCATCTGAGCAGCCTCGACGTTGTTTAGCCCAGGTCGTGTGCGACTCGAGTGCACATCACTCGCAGCCCATGCCTTTTTTTTTCTTTAAAGAATCAATCCTGTTTGACTGTGAAAAACGACGCTCGGCCCCTCGCGCTTCTCCGAAATTCGCCGAGGGCGATTCCATCTGATGAATGCAGTGACGTTTTGGTTCACCAAAAAACCAAAAAATGGACGGCGAAAACGGCTTCCACTGTGCACCGCACCATTGTTAATTCTAGCATGTGTGGGGCTCCGGTGCCAATTCCACCCAATTTCAATGTGGGAGCAGCGCCTCGCCAGTCGCGTGCTTTTGCAGAGGAGCAGTCTGCCGCACATCCGAGGCATATGCGTGGCCGTGTGCAGTGCCGGAACACCCGCACAGGAAAAGTCTGGGGTAACGGGTATCGGTATAAAGTTCGGGCCCATTGTCTGTATGGTTTTTCATTTATTGTTCTTCAGGCAGAATTTCACTCGGAAAAACCAAAAATCCGAACAGAAAAGAAATCCATAACGTATCCAAAATGCCTTACACGAAAATTAACCTTGACGACGAGGACAAGTTCTTCACCGATCAAGTTGCCGAATTGAGGCAGTGGTGGGCAGAGCCCCGCTGGGCCAAAACCAAGCGGATCTATACTCCCGAGGAAATTGCCGCCAAGCGCGGATCCTTGAAGATCAACTATCCTTCCTCTGAGCAGGCCGACAAGTTGTACGCACTTATCCAAGCCCACGACAAGCAGAAGCTGGCTTCGTTCACCTTTGGTGCTTTGGACCCTGTGCAGGTTTCACAGATGGCCAAGTATGTCGACACAATTTATGTCTCTGGATGGCAGTGTTCGCTGACGGCGTCCACATCCAACGAGCCCTCGCCAGATTTGGCCGACTACCCCTACGACACCGTGCCCAACAAGGTCGAGCACTTGTGGTTTGCGCAACTTTTCCACGATCGCAAGCAGCGCGCCGAGCGCTTGGGCTTGTCGCGTGCCGAGCGCGAGAAGACGCCATACATTGACTACTTGCGCCCAATTATTGCCGATGCCGACACGGGACACGGTGGTTTGACTGCCATCATCAAATTGACTAAGTTGTTCATCGAGCGCGGTGCCGCTGGTATCCATATCGAGGACCAGGCACCAGGTACCAAGAAGTGTGGCCACATGGGTGGTAAAGTCTTGGTGCCGGTGCAGGAGCACATCAACCGTTTGGTGGCGATTCGTGCCTCCGCGGATATCTGCGGGCTGAACTTGTTGGCCGTCGCACGTACGGACTCTGAGGCCGCGACCTTGATCACTTCGACCATCGACCACCGTGACCACTATTTTGTTGCAGGCGCGACCAACCCCGACTCGCCAGACTTGGCATCCTTGATGGCTGAGGCCGAGTCTTCCGGTGCTTCCGGCGACAAGTTGGCTGCCATTGAAACCGAGTGGAACAAGAAGGCGGGCGTGAAGTTGTTCTCAGAGGCCGTCATTGACGCCATCAAAGCCTCCTCCATCTCCAACAAGGACGCCGTGATCAAGCAGTTCAGCGAGAAAGTCAACCCATTGTCGGAGACCTCCCACAAGGAAGCCAGAAAGCTCGCCAAGGAGATTTTGGGCAAGGACGTGTATTTCAACTGGGACGCTGCCCGTACCCGTGAGGGTTACTACCGTTACATTGGCGGGACCCAGTGTGCGGTGATGCGTGGTAGAGCTTACGCCCCATACGCCGACTTGATCTGGATGGAGCTGGCCTTGCCCGACTATGCCCAGGCCAAGGAGTTTGCTGACGGTGTCAAGAGCAAGTGGCCCGAGCAGTGGTTGGCGTACAACTTGTCGCCATCGTTCAACTGGAACACCGCCATGAGCCCCGAGGACCAGGAGACATACATCCTGAGACTCGCCAAGTTGGGCTATGTATGGCAGTTCATCACATTGGCCGGGTTGCACACCACCGCGTTGGCGGTGGACGCGTTCGCCAAGAACTACGCCGAGATCGGCATGAAGGCATACGGTCAACAGGTGCAAAAGCCAGAGATCGAGCTTGGTGTGGAGGTGGTTAAGCACCAGAAATGGTCTGGTGCAGAGTACATCGACTCCTTGTTGAAGCTTGTGTCGGGAGGTGTGACCTCCACGGCTGCGATGGGTGCTGGTGTCACCGAGGACCAATTCAAGGGGAAAGCCGGCGGCAAGATCTAGTTGTGCTTGTTGAAAAGTTAGTATTTAGAGGAGCTGTGCTCCTGGTAGCTGTACGGTGAGGCACTGCCAATAGTTGAGAACATCTGAAGAAAGGAAACTTTGAATTTTGAGATTGTAGACCAACAACCAAGAATCTGTTTTTGAGGCAGCGCTTAAGGCTTCATCTACCAAACACTGACGGAACTACATCCTCATATATCTACCATAAAATCGACTTTCGGGCCCCGTGACAGTTCGGGCTCGAGCCGAGATGAATTGCTTTCGGACCACGTTGTGCTGTTCAGCAGCTGGTATACCACATGTCGTTTCATCAAATGACCTTAACCTATTGATTGTTCTTTTTAGACCAAATGACATATATGGGCGGAAGTGTGTCAATAGTATATATCCCTCCCTCCTTATCTGACATGGTGTGAAAGTGTGAAGATTCAATGACGAGTAGTAGCGTGTGCCGTGGAGAAAAGTCCAGTAGACTACTCTTGGCATGACATACCCTCGGCTGTATACTTGATGTTGTTTGTACCATACCATTTCCAAGCTCAGGACTACCCAGCTTGCTCTATCTTTCCTGGATTAGTCACTCAATTAAATTCAAAACTACTCCTGGATTCGGCCAGTAAGCAAACAATTTAATGAAAACCCGCATGTAAAATACTCTGCCTTTCCAAGACTCAGGCAGAAGGAAGGACTTGTATTGGGAATGGAAAGACGTATCAATGAAGACAATATGGAATGAACACAAATATCTGAACGTACGTAAGCAATTATTTGAAAATGAGAGCGGAGTGGTCAAAACTGACATGGGCAGGTAGACGTTCGGACATTTACAAATGCGAGGGTCATTAAAGGAGCCGTTCATGGTCATCACGTGAACGGTGACTGCAAGAAAAGCGATCGAGACCTCTTTTGGTACTTTTTTACTAGGTGTGCTGGTACAAAACAATCTTCATAATTTGACTTCTCAGACGACGTACAAGACTCAAGAGATGAAAAGACGGCCTGTGTTCGAATCAGATTATCATCTACATATCCATGCTTTCATCAGTGTTGCGTCGATGACAAACCCATCACGATGGTAAACATCGTAAATATTTACAATATTCCATCGTTCACAACGAAATCGTAAGGATTTACGTTAAACTTTTTACGTTTTGAAGGTGCCCGTCTTTTTCACAATTTTCCACATGGACTACAGAGCAAGCACCAATGCCTCTCTGAATTTGTTTTCTGTGTCATGATAATCATGATTTGCACTCGAAGTTTGTTTATTCTAACTATGTTTCTGACATTCAATCTTAATATGATCACCTGTTCCTTTTGTTTAAAGAAGCTCTTCAACCAGGTCATTCCCCAGCTCTTCATCCATGCCTTCATCCATGTCTTCGTCTTTCCTATAATTTCCCCAGACCCCAAAGAATGAGCCCGACACTCGAGAAACGCCAACGTCTTTGTTTCACGCGCCAGCAATTTATTTCTTCTCTTCGTGACCACATCGCCCATTTGCGAAAATAATGCTTCAGAGGCGCAGACATTGCTGGAATTGCTAGATAGTTTTTGGCCATCATAGATAGATAAATCTTTTCCTCGAGCTCAGTAAAAGTGATTGGGCTGTTCGACTCTCGACTCTCTTTTCGACTCTGATAAGGACGTGAAATCGTCATACTCGTCGTCAAAAAGTTCCCCTTCAGGAAAACAGCCGGAGCTATCACACTTAGCGACGAGTTGACTTGAGGCTCGTTCTGTGCTTGATAACAATTCAACTTCTCTTACAAAGTGTTTTATGGCGTAAATAAACGCTCTCCAAGTAATTATCAATATCCGAAGTGACATCTCCTGATAATTACCTTTGTCGAGAAACTTGAGCTTGGACCTGGGATCAAGTACGGCCACGAGAGAAATGATCTTCATGTCCCCAAGATCTTTTTCATAAATAAAAAGTATCTATGAAGCGTTTTGTAAGAAGCCTCGAGTCCTTGAGCAAGAAATGGTTTCGAGTGTTTGAGCAGTTCCGTGTTTAATTATTAAGGTTCTCGAGAAGATCATGAACGTAAGTGATGGTCAAGCTGATAGTAGATTTTTTGCTAGCTGAGTTGCGGCCTCAAAGAGTTTTGAGATGCGGTGCAAAATTGTTAAATCTTCCCATTCGAGTTCGAGACCCAGATGTTTTCGGTCTTTCTTACCGAGGCGCCCAACCTGTGCCAATACATAGTTGTTTTCTTTCTTGAAACGGAAAACCCCCTGAGTCATTTTGGATGTCAAAAGCCACCGAGTTTCATTATCCAATTAAGTGTTCGGACGCTTTTGGTTTTGTCTTGCGATCTTTGTATTTCGGTCTGGTGTTCAAACGTTGTCTGAAGAATTGATTTATTGCGAACACCTTTTACAAGCCTTAAAATGAGTTTGGGGAGTGACTTCTTTCGATTTGAAAAGCCCTTCAAGAAGGGAGATTTTCCATCAGTCTTCAGGATGCTCTCAACAAACGCTCTAGAATCCTGCTTCCTGGAATTCGTGTAGTGCAAAGTAACATTCGTGAATAAGTTCAATACGCGACCGGCGCAACGTAGATTTCCATCAATGATGAAGCTCCCAGTTTTGCATTGATCAAGTTGAACGCTCAGTACCGAGACCGTATCTCTTTTAGTAAATAGAATACGATTTATCAAACCAAAACTTTTGATAACGTCCTGGACAAACCCCAACAAGACTTCTCCTGTTAGGGATTTCACTTTGAGCACCTCAAATCCAACCACGTAATTTCTGGATCATAAAATTACCGAAAAAGTTAAATGCGATCCCCTAAACGTGTTTTGATTTCACTCATCAACTGTAAGAACAACTGGCCTTCATTCATTACAAGCTCCTTTCAAGGCATCCACTTCTGTATAGTACATTTACTCAAGCGTCTTTGTGATCAGCGAACAAGATACAGCCTTTTGTAGTCCATTCTTAAATATTCCACCGGAGTTGATGACAAGATTCCCAGCCAATCAGACATTGTAGAGGAATTTGGCAAGATTGACGGGTTTATGGAAAGTTAGGCTCACCCGAGATGGGCACTGAGATTTGCAACCAGTTGCAGCCATGGAGCTTGTCGGAGATTGCAGGCCCGTACACCAGCGAAGGTGGGTAGTTTGCACCCCGGCGATTTTCAACAATTTTTTGGTGGTTTTGTCTTTTTTCTGATATAGATGTGATTCTGGGGAGGATTTAAGGGGGAAAAGTTGTTTGAATTTTGCTCATCGGGTGTTGATGGCATCCTGATCTGGCTTAATTCTGGCACCAGCTTGGAGGAAATATAGGCATGGTGCGATATGCGGAGCGCACTAATTACGACAGAAAAGGAAATTTCGATGTAGACTTTTTATAGATCCATGCACAGAATGAGCCCAAGCAGGCTGGTGTACTTGAAAGCTTAAGATTTGCATTATTTCTTGCACAAGGGCACAAAACAAGCGGAAAAATCGTCTAAGAGTGCGCAAAATGACCGCCTTTCCTTCTCCCCTTCATCCACAGAAAACCAGTCAGCGGCCCACTCGGTCGACGACAACAAAGTCTACGACGACATCTATTACATGACGCTGGAAGAACAAATATACACCTCGTGCAAAGTCCTCGATGAAGTCTCATTCGACGTAACGAGCATGTACGCGTTCCCCTTCAACTCGTCTCCAACTTACAGAATTTGAGGCCTCGCTCACATCCGAGATCAACGGTTGCCTTACCGGGTAGCTATCTTCTTGAGTAATTTCACACAGGTTTTAGTGACAGGTTGTCACAGATGTTGAATGAGAAGTTATTGGCCACAATCATGTGCATAAGGCTTGAAATATCTGTGAATCACAAGTTTTTCTCTTTTCACTTAGTTTCTCCTGGGAGAATGACAGCTTTTTGTCCTCCTTGGGGTAAAAGTCAGAATATGTAGGCTCAAAAGGTCTAGCCCATCAGCAAGATTAGTAGCAAGAATGGAATCATAGTAATTCAATTTTTCATCATTAATGTCTTCAAGAGCTCGCTCCTCTGGGAATTCAGCTTACGTTTCGCTTAGTTCGGGTATGATGTGCTGAAGTGGAAGTATATAAACATCTGGAATGCGTGACACAGTTTACTTTTGGCATTTCGACTGTACACGTCTTTCACCTTTATTATTTATACAGGCTAGCTCCACTACGAAGTAACCAAATTTAATCACGGCTGATGTATAAGTGGAATGGTAGGAGGAAGGTATGGAAGCAGGAGGCGTACCAAGTTCCAGACTTGGAGGGGTTTCAGAAGATTCTCGTGTCGTTGAATATATCAGAATGCAGAAGAAAATAGACAAGACGGTCGAGAGTAACTTGCTGAAAAAACACAGCGCTAGTGCTGGACGCTTTCGTTTGCACTTGATTACTGTGACCTGGTTATGCAAAAGTAATTGTCTTAGTTTCTTTGATTTCCATGATACCACCCAATTGGAGCCAGCCTGATGGACATTATGCACACGTATTAATATGCCGGAAAATCGAAAGTGTATAGTAAAATTTAGAATTTTATTACCAACGAAGGGCCTGTTGTTATCGTAATCACGATCACGAGAAGTCGTCAAATTGACGGAATTTACGATGAATTTACGATGCGACGCAACAATGGCTGCAAACCTCCATTTCATATACGTCCCTCTCAAAAACATGGACTTTAATTCACTCTAATAATAAAAGATCCCATCAGCTAGTGTACACGTCACACATATACTACCAGATTAAAGCGATTGAAGTCCGTTCCATAGATTCTGCCCATTAACAAATCTCACCCATCGGAGAAGCCGCGAAAGTGTCCCAGCTTCTAACAGTGCGCATCGCGTGCAAGAAAAAACGGCATCTCAGATAATGAAAATACACTTGATCTAAAAGCACAAACTCAAATGCGGCATGGGATTTATCTTTGCTGGACAAGGGTTCAAGCGTCAGCGCATAGATACGCCCGGTTCCAAAAAAGGAAAAAAAGTTCGTAAGCCCAAGAATTTAGCATCGAGTAAATCAGGCGTGAGCTCAGATCACTCAGCTGCGATGAGCACCCTAATTCACCCGCCGATGCTGAAAAATCAGCGCCCCATGTCCCTTTCGGGGGTCTATGAACGCATTCACGGAGAAAAGCGTTTCAATTCTTTGGTGGATTTGCCCATGGAAGTGCTTTATAGAGTATACACATACGCCGGAGTGGGCCCGATCAACCGGCTTCCCTTGACATGCAGCTATCTTCATGAAAATCTAGATATTTCTGATAATTTTTACCTTCTCGCGATGATGGTGCATCACAACTTTTTGTTTGAGTTGACGACAAAGTCGGAGGCCGAATACTGGGAAGGCAAATTCGAGAAAAAAGCCAGGGGGCTACCCAGTGAGTTCCGCACTACCGAAATCTGGCAGGATTTATATCTGTATCCGCTTACGGCTGCAAAAGCGCTCACGGCGGTAGACTGCCGAATTTTCAGCTTTCCTTTTATTGGGGAACGGCACGCCAAGTTCATCGTGCAAAACTTTGGCGAGCTAGTTATAGACGAGATGCGGGCCGAGGTCGAGCTTAGACTCAGGCCGAAGTTTTTGGAGTGGAAATACATGCAGTTTAAGAAATATGTTGCTCTAGTGGCAGAGAATGCTAGCGGTACACTGGAGGTCAATGTTGAACAGGTATATCACGACGCAGTCTCCTTTGAACCGTGTGTGCAATACAAAAGTCTTCATAACCTCGAAGGATATGAGCCTTTCATCACCGCTTCTGAAGTCCCACAATACATGTACCAAAACATGACGCCCGCACGACTTGGGATGTTGAACTATCTCTGCGGGGTGTCCTCGGTCGAGATCAAGCACCCGGGGTTGCTAGTATCGTCGTTTTTCGCTCAGAACTCGGAGATTTCCGAGTCTTCCCTCGAACTCTTGATGGCGTTGACGAGCACAGATGCGGCCACCGAAACAGATGTTGTTGCTGCGCTCAAAACATTCCACATGTGCTGGGCGAGGTTTATGAGCGTGCCCTCAGAAATGCGTGAAGCACATCCACACGAACGGCCCCTTGGCATGTACCTTGAGTTTTTGAAGAATATCCTCGAAAAATATTATCGGCTACATCCGCAAAACAACAGCATGGTTATTTTGCTCTTGCTCAAAGACATACAGATTCCTGAGCTTCTACACCACTTGGTAGGTTTGGGGGTGGACATTCCTATAGGGATATTCTAGGAATTGGCGCGGCGCCAGGTTGGATTGATTATGCGATACATGATAGGTCTATATTTCTCGCAAGAACGATTCATTGCGGCCATTTCTTCGGAGACAATCAGCTAGAGAAGCATGACAAGCGCTTTGCTTCAGCGACACTGTGGGCTCCAACTAGGTTTACAATTCACATGACCATACGACACGTGATGGATCTACATTTTGTATCAAGGAATCTTATTGCAGTCACTACCCTCCAGAAAATACGCATAAATAGCTTTTAGCTGAGTGGCCAGCATTTTGCACTAGGAATTTTCTAAGCATTGACACTAGGTCTGCTCTTCAGATGAGCACACGACACACGATAAGAGTTTCCTTCAAGAAAAACTTGTTACCTATTTCGTCCTCTCAGACAATATCAAGGCGCTCTAGCATGACAAGCACTTTATATCATCGGCAGTCCAACCACCTCAAATCTTCCTGACGCAAGCTCCCAACTTTCAGTCAAGCCGAAAGGAGCATCGCTCCCGACTTTCAGTCAAGCCGAAAGGAGCATCGCTCCCAACTTTCAGTCAAGCCGAAAGGAGCATCGCTCTAAAGAACTGAAACTCACTCAAACAATACACCCTAATGCTGTTGCTGGTACGGGTCGCCCAAGGACTGGCCTATCGAGTTCAGACCTGAACTGGAGTTTGTGTTCACTATCTCGTGGAACCACGGATGTTGCAACGCCTGTCTCGCGGTGATGCGGTCCTCGGGGCGCATCTGCAATAAATTGGCCAAGAGGTTCAAGCCAACGGTGTCCAAACCAGGGACAATCAGCCGCAAATCTTGCGGCACATAAACCTGCCAGTTCTTCGAATAGTTTGCCATTTTCTCGATTCCGGGCCACGTTTTCTCGTGCGGAGTGCCCATCAACCTGAAGGTCTTGTTCAACTGGTCGTCGGCGGCTGTTCCGGGGAAAAGCGGCCGCCCGGTGCACATTTCGGCGAAAATGCATCCCGCGGACCAAATATCGATTGATGTGGTGTAGGCTCTGCTACCCAAAAGTACATCGGGAGCCCGGTACCAAAGGGTCACTACTTCATTGGAGAACGTGTTGAAAGGGATACCAAAGGCGCGCGCCAAGCCAAAGTCGCCGATTTTCAACTCGCCCTTCATGTTGATCAACAAGTTTTGCGGCTTGAGGTCTCGGTGAAGCACAAAGTTATCGTGGCAGAACATAATACCTTTGAGAAGTTGGAACATGAACAGCTTGACCACTTTCAAGTCTAGCGCGCCGTTGTTGCCGTGGGTCTCCATGTATTTTTTTAAATCCTTGTCCATAAACTCAAACACCAACGTCAACTTGTTTTCCGTGTGGATCACGTCGTAGAGCGTGACGATGTTTTCATGGTTCAACTCCTTCATGAGGGA
>JAKTWD010000915.1:0-13606 GCA_030581935.1 Metschnikowia corniflorae
GAATCAGTTAGGCATGACATTGCCCATGAAATTGAATTCGATGTTGGCACCATTGAATCATGAGTACGAAAATATGCGCAACCTCAATTGGTACGTGGAGACTGTTCGCCGAGTTTATTGTTCGAGAAGAAAGGATGCGGAATCGGGCATTGTGCTTCAACCACTTCTGAGACGCAAGTTGAAGAAGTTCTTGGAGCATGCTCGGGTCAGAACGGACTGACACGACTTGCAGAAGCGGAGAGGGTAAGGAGGAGAGAGTAAGGCTTGGGAAAGTCGGGCTCTTTCACTACTCAGTGCCTTTTCTAAAATGTATTATAGGTTTTTCTATAGAAGTATAGATTTTGTAGCTTCAGGTGGGAGCCTCCTATAATACAATTGATTCTTTTTTTAAAAAAAAAGTTGGGTTGAGTATAAGGAAAGTCATGTTTGCGATAAAAAATCGTCTTCTTGGAATTAGTAGGAAAAGCGTCTCAGGGAATGACCTGATCAGTAAGTACCCCGATAAAGTAGCGAGGCAAGACATGAACGCGTCGTACTCTAATGATATCACCAGAATCATCCTGAACCCCACAATCCTCATGACTAACGCGACTGGGGCAATCCTTCAAAGCATTTCATGTCTTGAAGTATCCAAGTTTGAATTTGTTATAATCAGTTCTTTAGTGTGGAGCATGTTTTCATCGAGTGGCTGAACCCTGGTTCAAACCCGGGGCTTTGCAACATTCGACCACGAAACATCAAACACCTGACCGTTGACAAACAGCCTTCAAGCCTAAGAACAATGACGGCTCGAGTACCAACAAAATATCATCATCGGCCCTGGAAAGTGTTTGGACTTGGAACTTGCAGAAGCCGGACACCCAATTGATCTCTGAAGTCTCTTCTTAAATGATATTCTTGAGTTGCATAGTTCCTGCTTCAGAAAGAAAGTTTCGATGTTGTTTAGGCAGAATCTTTGGAGTAACCTTGCCGTTTCGCACTATTGACAGAAGACTCAGACGGTCAGTCAGGCCTAGTCATAACATTTCAAACATAACGTGTATCAAGGACGATCCACCTGTATGGCTCTGAACAACAGAGTGCACTTCAATACAGAACCATTTCACATGATGGTTCCGAACAAAAGCAAGTAGGCGTGAACATGGATCACGTGATGTCTTCAACACCCCAGGTAGTGACTTGACAGCGGTCATGCTATGTGTCACGTATATCCCCTGAAACGAGGTCTTTTGCCGCGCCATGTTCCATGAACTCAGAAGAGCGAAGTACGCTCAAACTGTTATAAATGTAAACAATGTGGGGAGGAGCAGACGCACAATATTGCAGCAACTCTGGTAGATTTAGCCATCAGAAGTGAATACATCAAGGGTTCACAAGATCGTGCCCTGAGAGAAAAACGCTTTCTCACATCCGCCAATCTGTGAGACTTCGTCACAAGCAACACCGGCTGCTTCCAAAATACGCGTTTTTACGAGAGGTCTAAAAATAGGAAGACTCTTCTTGGTAGCCGAGGAAGCTATAAGCAGGACTGTATGTACCGAATGATCACGGAAGTAAATGACGCTGACTAATATCTATTTATCCGTGGAAACATCAAATTATGCGAGAGAACAAAGTCAAACCCAAAATTTTGTTCAGCATCTTGATGGGCCGATACAGTCACAAGATTGCGTTGTATTGAGACAGTGAAGACTTAGCCGGGTTCCCAGATCTGCTTCGTAATAGACTCTGACCCTTCTTCGTGAAAAATTAATTCGAATTGAATCCCGAGACTGCTTACAAAAACATACCCTACAGGGATCTTTGAAAAAGTTGGGAAACGAAATGCAAGCAAGCAATGCCAACATGCCAAGAAATACAAGAAATCCACCCTGACGTTCACATAAGCTCGATTTGCGCGCACTGCCTCGCTATGTGCCTCAACATTCGTAAACTAGAGAGAAGTAAGATTCTGCGCGTAAACGTAAACCCTGAACGAAGGAACGAAGGAACGAAAGGTGCAACCAGAAACAAGAAGCCATACATCATATGCAATGCATAAAAAAGAAACAAAAAAGAATGCACTGAGAATACCCCACACTGAGACTCCCAATTGGGACACCATGAATATTCACCAATGCCAGGGCCAGCCCGGGCTCCGCATCGGGCATTTCCGCAGTTACTCCTGCATACGCGCAATTCTACGACATGCACCTTCTGGCCCGATGACTTACTGCTTTTCCTTGGCACGTGCCGGCCCCACCCGACTTGTGTCCGTCTCTTTTCGAGTCTCTTCTCTTTGTCAGTAGTATTCGAACGTATCAAGTTCCTTTGTAAATCTAAAACTGACGTCGTGACAAATTCGGCCAACGTTGGCAGCCCTGGCCGAAACCAGATCGCCCCGGCGCGCTCGGCGCTTCGGCGCATCAAAAACGCGTCCTGCAGACAGCAAATGCAGATCGCGGCCCCGGTTGCGATGCCAGATGCCAGCTATCGTCTAGTCTGGGGAACCTCGATTTTGGATTTAAGACAGGCAGCACGGATAAACTCGGACGCGATTTCTAAAAAAAGACAGAAACGACAGAAGAGGGTTTTTGTTGCACTTCTCGACACAGCCCATCAACCCATCGCATCGGTGTGTTTGAAGGTGCCAAGCATTCTGCGCCTCAGGCTTCATTGAGAGATTTCCGGGCATTTTACGAGTATTGCAGACTTTTCACCACTTTTCTCCCACACCGCATAGCTCAAATATCCATTTTTTGACTGCTATGGCTGTTGTATCTGTAAACGAAAGCGTTTCTGTGCGCCGCAAGATCAAAAAGCGGAAATATTCTCGAAAAGGGTGCAAGGAGTGCAAACGGCGCAAGATTAAGTGCGACGAGCAATTGCCAGCCTGTTTGAACTGCTCCAGGCTCAAGAAATCGTGCACGTATATCACTGGAAACGCTTCGAAAGATCTGGAAGGGTCGGAGGACTTTTCTCATTCAGTTACCGGCGGTCTAAGGCTGCCGGAAAACACCCGAAACTCGCACCCCCAGGCGCTCACTGTCAAGTTTTATGAACCCAAAATTGAGCCGAGTATACCCGCCGGCGGCAAGGGAGGGAGTAGGGGGCTTCCGCTCACCCGGACCGTACCTCTAGGGCCGCAAATCCCCAACTTGTTGTCGACTCCGCACGAACTATACGCGGGCAACTGCGGGCATGCTAGTTCGGAGACGGGGTCGTCCGCTACGGGACACTCTGTGCACCTGGACCTCCTGCGGCCCGGTCTGGGCTTGGCCCAGGGGTCCTTGGACCTTTTGGGGGTGCCACAGATGGACGCCCTGGGGCTCAGTTTCGGGGTTTCCGAGATGCAGGACTTCCTGAACAACGTCAACGTGTTTTTGGAGGACATGTACACGTGCCAGCCCATCGAGGGCATGGACTTTGCGGGGCCGGACTTGGGGATGCCGTACCTCGCGCCCCCGCAACCCTCGGCCGCCCAGGACACAAGCATCAACCACAGCATGGGCTCGACGCCGGGTCACGTGACATCCCCGATCCCCAGTTTGCCGCCGAACCCGGTCAAGGAGGAGCCGAACCCCCCGGCGGGTGCGCTGACAGAAGCCGAGGAGGCGGCGCTCGGGCTCCACGCGGACGATTTCCCGCTATTTTACGACACAAACAGCGCGGGCCACGCCCCCTCCAACGTGCCCATCAACGAGCATATCCTTCTCTCGAACTCGGCGTTGACCGAGCGGTGTATCGAGCAGAATGCGCTCCGCGAGCCCCATTCGTACTATCTCCGGCTCCTAACCAACACAGACTTGCTGTTTCACCTCTTTCCGTTCTCGCCGCTGATGGACCTGAACGGAGTGGTCAAGTTGCTACTCACCTACCTGGTCAACTGCACACACTTGCTAACCGCGCTTTTGGCGATCCTGGCCACGTTCCAGTTTCTCCGAACGAGCGAAAAGCGGCATGATGTGGCGCTGCAGTTCTACAACATGGTGTGTTTTCGGGCTTTGAGCGCCGCGTTCACCAAACACAACTACTACGACGATCTGGAGACGTTTGCACGTAGTATCGAAAAGCTTCTCTTGACCGTGTTGGTGATAAGCACAAGGTTCACCGCGACGCTGACGCTCCAGGATCTGATCAGCAACAAGCCGTGGAAAGTACACCTCAAAGGGGCTGTTGATTTGCTCCGGCGGTACCTGGAAATGACACAAAACTCGCTGAAAAGCGGGGAGCTCTACATGCTGAGCGGGCTCGCTCTAGCCAAATGCTGGTTTTTCGCTATTGAGGCCCTGGCTGCAATGCACACGGCTTTGGGTGGCACTTTGAGCAGAGCCCTGGAATGGGAAGGAGGCGCCGGGCTAGACCTTGCGCCTGACGTTTTCTCGCACGCTCCAAAAGTGGATCTAGAGCTGGAGTACAACATTTTTGTTGCCACCGGGTGCATCGACAAGAAAACACGTGCCGAGTACCAGCAGGCGCTTGAGCGGGTGTCGTTGATCTGCAAGATCGGCAAAAACTCCGTTTTCAACCTCTACTGGGGCTTTAGTCTGAGCCTTGTTCGCCCGGTTTTGGCATTTGTCGCCTGCACAGATACGGTCAAGCTCCGCCGCCTAGCAAGGGTGCCCTTCAAGTGGACCATGCATATTTTGGGTCTTTTGGACACTCTGCTCCAGGAGCAGGTGGTGCCGGAAGTGTGTCTCCAGACTTTCCGCATTCCGTGTGCCAGCAGGGGCCATCCCGAATATATGGGCCAAGATAAGCTCTCGATTCCCGAAAGTTGCTATGTTTCACGCCCAGATAGGCTTGGCAACCGGGTATATTACTCATGGTTCGATGCCTCGCACCAGTTCCACGGCGACTACCTATCTTTGCGGGTCATGGTATCCCACAACTTCTTGGGTCTTCCGCGGTCGCATCCGGACGTGCAATATTTGCTCAAAAAGGTGTTTGACGGAGCGTTCTTCATCGAAAGTAAGCTCTCGCCGCAATACGAGCTTGAGAGGCATGATGTGCTCATAGAAAGTGCCAACTATTACTTGTGCAGGCGGCTGTTTGATATCCGGTGTGTCATGGTGCACTCGCTTTTCCGCTTGGTATCGGGAATAGCCATAGAACCCAGCCACTTCGAACGACTCGAGCTTTACTTCATGGGTCTTTTGAAGTTGGGGAACGGTGGCTCGTTGAAATCGATGGATATGATCGAAAGGGTCAAGAGCTCGAGAGAGGCCAACAGGCAGCGACTCAAGGGTGCAGTTGATGACGAGGTTTACGATTTCTACGACAGCATGAACGATATTCCGTTTTCGTGAATGAGGCGGCGAGGGTTTGGGGTGTTTAGTATTTATATGGGATGATTTGGTGGAGCTGGGTGGATGCGGTGGGGGTGATTCTGAAGGATCTGCGAGTCGACTTGTTGGTACGTTCAACTGGCGACATTGATGTTATATTCTTCAATTCGGGTTCTTCGTGGTTTCCTTTCTGTATAATTTAAGATGATCAGGGATCACCTTTGAGCGCCCTTTGGTAGGTGCGTAAGGAAACTTTGCACATAGTTGGAGTATCTGGTGGGTTGCGAAGAAGCCCGTGTTTCTCTTGGGATATTGTTTGTCAACGAAAAAAGCTTTTTGGGAAGATCGCCAACTAGCTCAACAGTCTGGTAACTTTCAAAACCATTTGAGAACTTCTTTAAGGGATGTTTCGTCATGAGTTAAGCGATTATAGTGGTTGTCGAGCCAAATCGCCGATTTCAAGAGTCAATATTGAATCAATATGAGTCGAAAAACGTGGCGTTTTGTAACGTCAGCTCCAGTGCAGAGGTCCGAGTCTGAGAAGCACAAAGAGACTTTGTGAGTTCTCCACTCTCGATTGGTTAATCATGCTGGGATCATATGTATCATTGAAGATCAGTAAGCCTGGAACCGTGTTTCCGCGAGTGTTTCAATCTGCAATCTGCACTTATCAGTACGTCCCCTCACTAGTTTGTAGATATCATCTCACGCGATCGGTCAATTCTCAAGATGATGTCTATCAATGAGGCCGGAAGCTGACAGAACCGCTCAAATTCCAAACTGGCACTGCACGGCGTTCTTTTGTCTCGAATAGATCGTTCATCGGAGAACAGATGTCCTTCATGCTGAAACATGAGAAAGGAGCCAAGAATAAGCGGCACACGAAGTGTGTCACGAAGAGTACCGTGACTGGTATCACAACACTGGAATACAATTGAACAAGAACCAAACAAGAAGATGATTTGACTCAAAATCTGTCAAAGTCTAGTCATATCCCTCTTGATATGATTTGCGCCAGCGACCGGGCTGAATGCACCCAAGTGGGCATACCAATGAAAAGTGAATACAGTCAGACCTGCCTGAGAATAACATTTAGACCAAGATATTTCGAGACTTCTCCGCGCTCATCAATGCTACACTTCTCTGGAATATGTCTGCGAAGGTGTCTTTTTTCCTCATGACTCTTCTCATCAGGTTTGGTTTTGACAACAGGAGACCAAAACAGGAACTTGTAGTTTCCGAATGGGTTGAGTGATCTGCAGACGAGAGGCACATTCTGAGTTTTGGATAAAAGAAAGCTGATGACATTGCCATCAAGCACTTCTTCGCACTGTTTCTCTCAGAATTGGTAATTGCATCTTTGACCGATGCTTAAAATAGGCTCGATCATGATGGACAATGGGCTGATCGGCTAGATTCCTCAAAACCCCTGAATGTGCTATCACCCTGATGCGTAGCTAATCCGTGAAGGTATACGAGTTGTCGATCACGTGACTGGCCCATCATCTGCTGCACGCTCTTTGGTTCACCTCATCAACACGGGCAATTGAACAAACAATGCTGCCATCATTTTGAGCTTTAGATAATCACGTGACAACCCTTTTTGTTTCCAAGTCCGTGACAACGGCATTATTTTAACGAGGCGGCGTTTATCGCCACTTCGAATCTTCCGCCAAAACTCAATGATTGACTTTCCGGGCCGAAGTGCTCCCTGAATGCCCATCTCCAAAAGCAATCGCAGCAATTTCCAAAATCGCCCAATCAACTTCAATTGCCCCACTCGCCAACATCATCATCTAGACAAAACAACCTCAGCGTCTGGTAGTGCACATACCCGTCAACACGCCGCTCGTGATTGCTCGTTTGCTCGTTTGCTCGTTTGCTCGCTCCCAGATCTGCTAGCCGGTCAACGTCCTGCATACAGACCGGCTAAACAAACATTGTCTTTTGCAACTTTAACACGAGATTTCCTCTGAACCACTATTCTTTCTTCTCCGAAAATGTCACAATCGGAAAGCACGCCTTTGGTGGATACGCAAGATGCCAAGTATTTGCGCAAAGACCAGATCGAGTGGGAGTTTGGCGGGCCTGCTGGTGCCCTTGGCATGATGATCGGGTTCCCTCTTTTGATGGTTTATATGTGGATCAGCGCCCAGTTCTATGGGGGAAGTCCCGCATGGCCAGCTGCAGATCAAAGTTGGGCTGCATTCGCTGTGCAGTTCTGGAAAGTTTTTGTTGAGTTTGGCGTTCCTTCGTTCACGGTAGTGGCCGTGTTCACCATCTTCTTTGTTGTGCAGGCAGTGTTCTACCTAGTGCTTCCTGGAGTGTGGACAAAGGGCCAGCCCTTGACCCACTTGGGCGGCAAGCAGTTGCCATACTTTTGCAACGCCATTTGGGCGTTCTATTTCACCAACGCCATTCTCGTGGCCTTGCACCTCTTGGGGTACAAGATGTACTTCCTAATCGACCATTTTGGCGAGATCATGGTCACCGCCATCATCTATGGGTACATATTCTCTGTGGGCTTGTACGTTTACACGCTCACGGTGTCTAAAGACTACCACCGCATGACGGGCAACCACATCTATGACTGCTTCATGGGCGCTCCTTTGAACCCCAGAATCGGGAAGTACTTGGACATCAAGATGTTCTTCGAGGTGCGCATTCCGTGGTTCACTTTGTACTTTCTCTCGCTCTCCACGGTTCTCAAACAATGGGACACATATGGCTATGTTTCACCACAAGCCTGGTTCCTTCTTTACGCCCATTGGCTCTACGCCAACGCGTGCTCGAAAGGCGAGGAGCTTATTGTTCCCACATGGGATATGGCGTACGAGAAGTTCGGCTTCATGTTGTGTTTCTGGAACATTGCCGGTGTTCCTTACACTTACTGCCACTGCACTTTGTATGTCGCTTACCACCATCCCTCTGAGTACAGCTGGCCCGCTTGGTACAATGCTGTTCTCTTTGCCACTTTGACCGTCGCGTACTATTTCTTCGACACCGGTAACAGGCAAAAAAACAGTTTCAGGCGCATCATGTCGGGCAACACCAGTCTCAGAAAAACGTTCCCGTACTTGCCGTACTCTGACCTCGTCGAACCATCTTACATCGAGTGCGAAAACGGGTCTTTGCTCTTGACCGACGGCTGGTACAAGTATGCACGCAAGGCCCACTACACTGCCGACTATACCCAGGCGCTCACGTGGGGTCTTATCTGCGGTTTTGGCTCGCCATTCCCTTGGTTCTTCCCTGTTTTCTTCTTTATTGTCTTGGTGCACAGAGCATACAGAGACCAGAGAAAGTGTGCCAGAAAATACGGCAAGGACTGGGACCGCTACCTCGAAGCATGCCCATACATGTTCATTCCCTATGTGTGGTAGGAACAGAGACGGCCAGGTGTATTTAGAGTCGTTCGTTCTTTATACCTAGATCAAAAGTTGTGTAAGCTGAAGTTGTATAAGTTGAAGTTGTGTAGTTTCACTCAATAAATGCATTCCCCCATTCAGAAAGGTATCCACTACTTCGGACCAGGACGGCTTGTCCGGCCGAGACATGACGGTCGTGGATTAAAGTACATGCAGTGGCTAGTCTACCCCGGCTAGTCTACCCCGGCTAGTCTACCCGGCTAGTCCATCTCGGCGATCGCAACCAACCGCTCGTCGATCTCGTCTGGAGTCAAGATGCGGAACTCTCCCTGTGTGGCCACCCCAACCTCAATATCGTTCTTGCGGAAATCCGTGCCGAGCACCGCGCTCAACGCCGTGATAGCAAACTCGACCGTCTGCTTCCAGTCGCCGTCGACCGCATCAATCTTCTTGAACTTCTTCTCGAGGTGCGTCGTCGCCTCCTGCTGCTTGGGCCCCGTCGCAACAGCCTTGACTCCCGTGTAGTAGCCGGCAGGGTCACACTTGAAAAGCTGTGGACCACGGCCCTCGTCCTCAAAATCAACCTGGCAAAATGTAAGCGCCACGCCGAGCGGGCGCATGTACGCGCGCTGTGTGTATATCTGGGAAATGTTGGCCATACGCTTGGCAATGCTCTGCACTGGCATCTCGTACCCGTATTTGTAGCGGAATTCGGCGGCCTCCGAGCGGGCACGCAACGCCAACGAGCGCGCGTCGGCAATCAGCCCCGTGGCCAGCATCCCGATCGACGGCGTGATCTGGAAAAGGTATGACACCGTGGCGGGGTCCAACAACTTGTCGGGGATTTTTTTCTGGGAGATCAACACGGCAGAGTCGGTGCCGGTGACGCCGAGCGACGTTATGTTGGCCAGGTTGATAGCCTTGAACGCATACTCGACCTGGAACAAGCGCCCTTCGGGCGAGAAAATCGTGATGTGCCTGTCGAAACCTGCAGAGCCTGGTGGTTAGTATTGGTGGCGGGGGGGCAACCGGGTAAAGAGATGATGGGAAAGTGATGGAGGTGATGGAGGTGGTGGAGACGATGGAGGTGATAAGCTGGCGGGTGTTTTACTATCGGAGGTTGCAAAACAGCTTTAATCAGCGTGGAAACGCTTACCATTGCGACGGAATGGTCGTTCATTGGAGCTCAGGGTAAGACGCGATTAGCCGCCGACCTCACCTGTCAATATTGACAAACGGTGACTCTTAGGCATCTCGTATCGACTTCGTTCGTCTATGGCTCCACCGTTGTGTTGAATCCGGGTATACGAGATAGCCGCCGTTTCATAGACTTGTGATCGCTCTCATTCTGAGGCTCCCATCACTGTTACCGTCACTTCCCAGGGAATCTCAAATTATTTCTCCTCTTGATTACTTGACTAATTGGCGAACATACCAGACATGTTGTGTGATTAGTGTTGTACTAAGCGATTGATGATACCATGGGTCGTAGCCAGGAATGCGTGGCGACATGGTCACGTGACGTGTGGGTCGTGGCGAGCACCCGTACCAAGAAGTAAACAGGTCTTTTTTCAAGAATCAAATTTATTAGTGGAGGAGATTTAGGACTACGGTCTAACCGAGCGCACTGTAACTTTCGCATTGAGGGATCGTTCTTGGTATCGTTCACACTACTCAGATTTTTATCTGTCGTGTATGTTATATTGTGAGTGGTCAGGCTTGTATATTATTGGCGCACCGAGCTTGATGAATTAGGGCCACTCCAGGTCGGTCCATGGCGCCAATTCTCCGAGATTTTCCAATTATTCATACAAATTATAAGGAGGAAACGTCCTAAGTGACTTTGAAGAATTCGTGGCCTTTCATCCGCTACATACACCAATATGAAGTGATAGTTTGTCAATTGACTCGAAGGACACCTCCGACCCTTTCACTTGTTTCTCCAACTCTGTGGATTATTACTAGAAGATAGTTGCTAAAGCTTCTCTCTAGCGATCCCCAAATTTAGTAATTTTCATCACCATTTCATCGAGAATCTGACATAATCGGGGTCTTGGCAAAAGCGTTGCTATTATTATGAAGCAGCCACGGAAGCTTGTATACAGGACACCTACCCCAGCAGTTCAGGCCCTGACGAATTCGGTCAAAATTCTCGATAATTTCAGATTTTTTTTCAAAAAGGTGCTTTTCTAAGCAACAGCTATGAATAGCTGTTTTTGATCTTGGATTTTAGCGTTGGGGGCTGCGTGGAGTGGAAGCTGATTGTGACAGGTGATTCATCTGGCGACGCATGAACACGAAGTTGTCGAAGGACAAACAGTCTACCTTATCGCAAGAAACTGCTGTGCTCATGCTAGATCTTACTAGGCCTTTTGACCGTATATCACATCAGTACATGAAATTGGTGTTGACTTGCAAGGGCTTCGGTGTAAGAATCATCAAATTGATTATGCTGATTCTCACTGACCAAGATGCTCAAATGATGCTTAATAATTGCCAAGGAGCGACGTTTCCTCTTTGGTGTGGAACCAATTAGGGGAATCCATTGTCCGTTCTTCTTTCAGTTTGGTACTAGAACTGCTTCTAGTTCATCTTGAGGAACTAGAGGGTATGCCCAACTCTTCATTATTACAATACCGTCAAATGATACTCCCGTGTCCTCAGATGTTGTTGTATTCGGTAGATTTGAAGTACTTGGGCTTGAAATTGAACGGAGTCAACTGGAAACCAATGTTGTTAATTTTAGAGTATGACTAATTTTTACACTTTTTTTTGGTTTTTGTAGTTAAAAAATCATTACAACATTGCAAACAATTGCAAATAATCATACATATATGTATGAAGTTCTTGATCGTTTAGTACGACTATGCCTGTTTTTCGCCCCAATGTTCAGCTCTCATCTACTCACGCAATTTTCGAGCATAAACCATTCTCAATATTATTTTCAAAATCAATTATATGCCACTTAAAACTTGCCTTCGGTAGATCTCTTCATCCTCCTTTGAATCGGAGAAGCTTCCCAGATCGTTATCTTATTATGGATCTTTCTTGAGCCTGGAAAAACTATATTCCAGCTCGCTTTAAAGTAGACTATTTGTCGAGTTATAGTTCTCTGCATCGCTAGATTCTGCATTGTTCAACTCTGCATTATGTCTAGAATACCAAGTCTCTGCTTCTTTGAAATCGAAATCGCCAAAACCTGGTAAATTGCGTGTAGTATCCAAAGACTCTGCTTCGCCCGTGTCCCCCATATTTTGCGTACGACTGGTAACAAGATCTTCGACCGCGCTCGATCCTATTGAATTCTGCAAATCACCGTTTTGAGCACACTTCGTCTCGCTCGTTGTCAATGATAGTTGCTCAGTTTGCCTCTCAGGGCAGGATCTTTTCCTCCCATCATTCAGGTCTGGATGTTGACGATATCAGCAGTTTGCTCCGCCCACACAACACGTAGGTTGCTTAGTGGTGGAGTTCAGAGTTTATAAATGATCCTGATCCCGATTATCGGCAGCTTCCGACTGTGGTAGGGTGTCAAAGTAGACACTTGCCTCGTCTGTATTGAAAGCCAACATCTTGATTGTCTGCGGTTGAAGTCTGTTTCGCTAACTATGCTCTTCACTTTATAGAAAAGAGATTCCGAGAGAGAGTTCATCGCCATCATGGACAAAAGATCTCGGGCCATCCGGAAGACAGTAGGAAACGAGCCCTCGTTGAGTTTGTAGTACTCCCGAATTTGGTTCTTGACTTTGACATTCTCTTGCTGCAAGTACCTCCGAAGTTCGCTCTCACCGTCATGGTCTTCGTCATCACCGAGCTAACTCGCGTCATAAAAAAAATCCAAACACGCACTTTCTGTAATCTTTAGCTCAAGTTTTCTTTCCTTCCCTCTCGCGGCCACCCCGGAAATGGAGTTTATCGGTCACTTCGCCTTTCCTTTCAGCTTCCCTCAAGCCTTTAAACTTTCATTTAAGATTACGTATTATTTGTATTTATTTGTAATATCGCCTCTATATTACAATTTGTAATAAAGCATATTAGTAATATCTATTGGAATTTTGTTATAGTATTAGCCTGGTTAGGGCGCGAGCCCTAAACAGTAGAGTGTGTATTCGTAGAAGTGTAGGTCACGTGTAAGCACGTGACCGTAGCCGGCGCGGCCGCAGGTCTTGAAGCGCCACCCGGGCGCAGAGTAGACTGGAGGACAAGTCCTTTTAGGGTCAATATAGTAATAGATAACTACCCACCTCCTGCGAAGCAGGAGGCCCTTGAGCAGATTCTTAACATTTGGTAGCGCCGCTAAGGTAACGATCATGGCATCAGAAATCATGAAAGATATCAGCAAAAAGACGGGTGTGAACAACAACACTCAGTGCGTCGAAGCGTCGGTGATCACCGACGCTAGACAAGCACGGATTAAACACCCGGTGAACTTCGACAATCGGAAGTTTAGGTAAAATAAGGATTTTGCTCAAGAGTGATTGAAAGCTTTTCAGAAGCCGTTCGAAGTCTATCACATTGAAGACGATGAATGAAAAAAATTGGTACTTCCCTCAGCAACTTATCTTCCTTTGGGAAGATCGAGGCGGAGAACCACGGTACTTTCGAGTTGTTCGATGAGACCGTCAAATGGTCTCGCGAAGAAGCAGGCGTGTCCGCGCCGTCGGATGCCAATTTTATAACTCGAGCTGACGATGCAAACCGACAGTCTCAAGAGTTACGCCACAAACTCGGGAGGCTAAAGTGAGGAACCTTCAGAGCACTCACAAAGCAACCGAACGCCAGTTGTACAAATATTACTTGACAACAGGCGCAACTGAGCTAGGAAACATGCGCTATTCGCAGGTTTCAGTGCAGAACCGTCGCCTTTCGAATGGATCAACACTGGGTTATCAGGAATTGGGTCCGGGTTAATAACCGACATTGGGGACCCTGATTTCGGCCCTCTCCTTGACAAGGAAACCAAATTACTTG